>NNCF01134886.1:35846-69281 GCA_002313205.1 Laupala kohalensis
TGGGTATTTGGAAAGATACTGGTAAATACAATTTTATACCAATAAAGAAAGGAGCTTCTCAGAAGTGTCAAATAGAGAGAATTCGGTCCATAGGGGCCGACATAACAGAAAAGGAAGTATTCCATATAACATGGCAATGAAGCTTACGTAAGGCAAGTGCACGGAAACCCAGATAAAGTGAAGTATAGAAATCCTGAATATTAATTTAAATTTAAGAAAGGCATCTGCAAAGGATGAATGTGAAATGTAAAGTGAATCTAGCAAGAACTTGTGGAGATATAAAATTTTGAACGGAGAAGTATACGTTTTATTATGATATGATGTTCACTTTGAAATGTGGATAATAAGGTAATGGCACAGCGGAGCGCGGTAGAAATCGACGAGAATGTAGTTTGGCGCATGCGCTGGTAGATGCTTGCAAATGAAACCATGAATAAAGATGCAGCGACTTAGTATACATAACAAAAAACATAACCTTATGTAAAATTAATGAAGGTCATATGTATGATTATAAACATACACGGAGTCCTCTATAAGGTTTGGAGACGCAGTGTATACATATTCTGTGACACCACCTATATGCTGTATATAGTGCATGTGATATATGTATGCATATGCTAGAAAACAGCGCTGCCTGGATCTTAGCTAGGAACTATATACGTAACAAAAGGATTTCTGCATTTTGCATTAGGAGCAGCCCACGTGGACCGAACTTGGTGGGTGGGCAAAGGGACATATCTCTGACCTACCTAAGCAATTTCGTCGATGTTATTAAAGTAAAGCCAAAATTATTGAGGGAAAATGTCAACGCGAAACGATCGATTTTCAATAATTGTGAATAACTTTTGAACACGACGGTCGAATTGAGTGAAACATGTTTTATTGACAACGAGATTTAAGACCACACATTTAATATACGAAGACCAAACGAGGTAAACTGAAAGAGAATACAATAAATAAAAACAACCATAAAACAAAAATACCAGTAACCAAAAAACCAATAAAAGTAAGAAATACTAGGTAAACAAAACGACGATGGACGCAAAAAGAAAAAAAAGAAGCAAAAAACTTTGCAAGAAAAATAGATCTACGAAATGCAACCAATGATAAAATAACGACACTAATAGAGTCCCCAACACAAAGTACTGCCTCCAGTAAGACACAGCCAATGAAGGATAATGCAACACCAGGAACAAGAGCGAGTAGAGTAAGGAAGAAAGGTGTAGACCTAGAAAGGATAGTGCAGACAGAGCTACGAGGAGTGGATATGTAACAAATACGTAGACGCATTGAGCAATTGAATGAAATATTTGCAGGGGAAAATTTAAAAAAATAAATGTAAGATTACAGACAGGAATAATACACAGTGTTTCAGAGTTATGGGGAACAATACTTAGATTAAAATTTCAGAATAATAATTACAGAGAAAAAATAGACTGCTGAAAATAAGACACAGCAGAAGCAACGAGAAATGAAGGGAGTGTATGATGAACCAATCGAAACAGATCGGCAACTAGTATCAGAAGAAGAAGGAACAGCGTTGCAGACAGAGGAAATATATGCGTTAATAAAGCACAGCATAGAGGGGGCGATAGGGATTAAAGTGATTGAAATGCAACAGTGCATAGCAAACATGATACAAGAGAAAAGTGAAGAACACATAAATGTCTTAGATGAACGAATTAACATTCTGCAAGAACGTGTCCAGAACAGAATAGATAAAGGGTATGATACAGTCTGTCAAGAAATACGAAAGAAGACGTGCAAAAGAACAACAATGGATTAAGGCAGGAATGGAACACAGCACAACGGGAATCAAGAGAGAGAGAGAGAGAGAGAGAGAGAGAGAGAGAGGTAGAAGCAATATTGGGATGATTTCCATAAAAGAATACAGGATGAGAAACAAAAAGAAACATATGCACAAGTGTTAAACGTACCTGTAATCCGTCAAATACAAGAAGAAATATTAATACTCAAATAAAGAAAATAATTCACGAAGAAATAGAAGATGGATTACGAAAATGTTTTGCTGGAAAAAGCAAAAATCTAAATAGATAATACACGACGCACACAGAGAGGACAAGTTCTTGTTGTGCCAAACGTAGAAGAAAAACAAACAATCCTAGATGTACTACGAACAAAAGACAAAATTGAAATAAAGCCTTGTGCTAGCGGAAGCCACGTATTAAAATTTATGGCGTGGAAAGGGAGAAAAAGAGAAAGAATTTAGAACAGGGAACAGACAGAAATTTAACTGATAAAGATGACCACGAGTAATTTGTAAAAGAGACAAGAATATTATATAGAGAAAAATTTAAAACGACACAAGTAGAAAATTGGATGTTGGAATTACCAGGAAAAATTCAAAGAGGTTTCTCATAAATCGACGTATTTATCGAGAACTTCGGAACTACTGTCTCCAAGAGGAACTTCAGCCGCTTCGATGCTACAAATGTCTTAAATACGGCCATATGGCGAGAATATGCAAGGAAAAAGTAGACTACTGTGTACACTGTGGCAGAAAAGGACACCATTATAAGACTTGTGAATATACGACGGAGGAGAAAAAATGTATCAACTATATACGAAGAAATCTGGAAACAGAACATGGCGTGCAGGATAGACAATGCCCGGAATATATATCAGCGCGACGAGTATTAGAACAGACCATAAACCATGGGAATAGAATTCTACCAACAAAACTTGCATCGTGGAAATACAGGATCAGCTTAATTAGGACTCTACATGAAAAAAAACTATATACGTTGCATGCGTACAGGAACAAATAAATATAAACGGTCAGCCGAAATTCTTCCCATTAAGGCACAGAATGGTGCATAAAGTAAACTCCTGTTCCGTAATTATAATAAGAAATGAGGATGCACAAATACTGGAAATACAACAGCAGACAAGTTATCATTTACAATTCAGGAAACATAGATTTGGTGATAGTAAATATGCATAGTAAATTTTCAAACAACATAGATGCTGACATAAAAGTATTAACAGAAGTAATAAAAAACTTCAAACACAAGGATATCATATGTTTGGATGCAAATGCACGATCTCGATTATGGGGGGGATAGGAAAACAACTAAAAGAGGGGAAAAATTGAAAAATGTGTACTAATGGAAAATTTAATAGCGCACAATAAATATGGTGGAAATACATATGTGGGAGCACAAGTTCTTCAGTCATAGACTTAACGTTAAGAAATGTCTGGAAGCGTCATACAATGAAATCCTGGAAAATGACGGAGTTGAGAGTGATCATGCAGCATTGGAAATAAAAATAATTGCACCTAAAGATGTGGACGAACGAGCTCAGTGACAAAAAGAAAAATTAGTTAAAACGGCCGTTAATGCGGAAAAGGCAAAAACGCAACGACGTAACAGAAATTTGCACACCTTTCAAATAGCGCGAAGGAACTTCAAGAAAAGTGTATTAGATGCCAAGAAGAAAGGTTGGGAACAATATGTGAATAAGATGTTGCAACATTCTTGCTGGAGTCGACCATATAAAATAGGAGCGGCAAAAACAGGTATGGAAAAGTATGGAAACAGGTATGGGAGGTAAAATATACATGAAAAGATGTAGGAACAAGTTTCCTACAGGAATTGTTTCCGCAGCAACTGGAAGTAAATTTCCCACAACTACAACTTAAACAGGAAGACATAAAGCGGAAATGTAAGAAATCATTTTGAAACTACAACCAAGAAAAAGCGCAGGATATGATAAAATCCAGCAATGATGGTGAAGCAGATATATATATCGAAATTAAAGATATCTTAAATAGTTGTGTTGAAAAAGGATATTTCCAAGTGGTGTGGAAAATAGCAGAAATTAAATTAGTCTTAAAACCAGGACGTGATCCACAACAGAGAAAATCGTACAGGCCGATAGCGCTCTTACCTACCTTTGGTAAAATATTTGACCGATGGATATCTCAAAAAATAAGTGCTTACATGGAAAAGGAGAAAAAATTTAATGAGAGGCAATACTGGTTTCGATCACAAAGAGGAATGGATGGAGCACATGCGTGTTTATTACGTGATATAACACAAAGAGACCATAAGTGTTGTCTATGTGTCTTCTTGGATGTCGAAAGAGCAATAGATTCTGCAAATAGGGAAATAATACTAAACAATGTAGAGGAAAGGAATACCACCATATTTACAACAACTAGTACACTCCTATCTACATGGCAGATATATATTGTTGAGAAAAAGAGATCAGAAAATATTTCATAAAGCAACAGGTGGGTGTCCACAGGGCTCCTCAATGAGCCCAATATCTTGGAACATATTAATGGACAATATATTGGAAAATTTGCAAAATAAATCCATAAAGTTTGAAGCATATGCGGGCGACTTAACTGTGCTAATAGAAGGAGATAGTAGACGAGAATTGGAAAAAGAAGGACAACGGATACAGACCAATGTCGAACAATTATTCACTGAAAGCAAATTGAAACTTTTAGCAGTGAAAACTAAAGTAACGTGGTTCGGACATATCTGTAAAAACAGACGTGATCCATGCATCAAGATTTATGGAGAAAATATCAAGTTTATAAATACATATACATTTTTAAGCCTTGTTTTGGGATGAACAGTTACAATTTCTTACACACATAAATTATGTAGCAGAAAAAGCTAAATAATTGTATTACGGTTTGCTCAGGGTAGGGACAATAAAATTTAATATAGGGCAAGAAGATAAAATAAGGTTATATAAAGGAGTACGACCATTGCTAACTTTCGGCTCAAATGCATGGGGATATAGAGTTGCAACAGGATATGTTAAACGGAAAATTAATTGAGTACAAAGAACATGCCTTCTTGCAATAGGAGGAGCATATCGCACATTATCGCGAGAAGCGTTAGAAGTTATATATGGAATGATGCCATTGGATTTATACATTGCTAAATTACAATTTCGAGGGAAAATGGAACAAACCGGAAATATAACTATAGTAGGGCAGGAACAATGGAAAGGAATGATAGCAAAACAAATAATGCAGGCGTGGGAAATTCGACGTGATAAAACATCAAAACGACAAATACCCAACAAATTTATTCCAAATGTGCATGAATAGAAAATGATTCAAGCTTAATCCATATGTAATTGAGTCCATAACAGGAATGGAACATTCAATAGTTTCCTAGTAGAGAGAGGAATAAGGGAAGAATCAGACTGTATATATGGTGAGAAAGAAGAACTGTATATGAACATCAGATGTGGGACTGTAAGTGGAATGGCGAGGAACGATCAAAATATATAAGAGAAATGAAGAAACGAGGAGTTACTGGAACACACGATAAGAACAAAAGAATAGACACTACAGAGAAATATGAGGTATCCTTATCCATTGCTTAAATTTTTGAATCCGCCTTAGGGCCCTTGATCGGAATTGATGGGATTGCTTGCTTCCGGAGAGTAAATTAGTTTATTGTCATACGCAGTTTATACTGCTTTTTGGACAACAAATTTATTATTAAATTTATTATTATTATTATGCGTCATAAAACCTCCGTGCCTATTTAAGCGTTTGGATGCGTCTAGCGGAAAAAGTATGAGTATTATGTGAATTAGTTCACTGAAAATATTAAAATAGGAAAGTTCTGACTCTAAGATGGTCTGCCTAAAAACGTACGTTGTTAACAATTTATAGATAATTGAACATGTCTCCACCCTGTCGTACTTCTGGTTTCACAATCACTTCTACAGTTGGAACCTTCATATACTGCAGCAGCATGTCTGCGCCCCAAAGAAGTCTCGAGAGAGAAAACGCGTCCTAAAATTCAGTACTCACTTGTGCACTGATATGCCAACACTGAAATAGCTGACCATCCTCACTCATGCTTCTCGGTTCAATTCAAGTAACTTTGCGAGTAAAATATTAATATTATTTACAATACAAAAAGAAGTAATAGAAATAACGTACAGTACAATACTCTACGCTTGAGTGTATTGCGTTTCTCACACCACCAGGCCAGAAGACCTTTCGAACTGCTTGCTCCAGCTTCTCTTCCTCGAGTAAGAAAATGGTTGCGTGTCCTTGTCTATCTATCCAACGTCTTACAATCTGACAAACGTATTATCGACATCTGAGACAACCCACAATCAGATCCGCTTTCAAAGTAAACCTTAAAGACGCCGGAAGAATTGACCTCTTTCTATTCGCTGTCATAGCGTACCACTTTCCTATCACGTAATCTTTACAAATCGATTTGCTTCAACAACGCAACATCATGGGTCGTGATTCTGCAGTATTAGGTCGAATCAATTGTTCACAAATAAAATCAATTGAGTGTTATATTCAATACGAATTTTAGGTAACCAACAGAATTTTGTTGTACGAGTTTTAGTTGCTTTTATAATGAGGAGCAAAATAAAATATCACAGTAATTTGATACATACGGTAACTATATAGGATAAAGTCCCTTTGTATCTGAGACTTGCCTTTCTTGATAAACACAGGGGACGTATACGCAAAAAAACAGGCATTTCATTCAGCAAATTCCGTCACTGAAAAATTCGCGGTAACGTTATTCTTAATTTTTAAACATTGTTTGTGGCTGACAGGAAGAGAAAAATGAATGTTACGTCCCCGAACGCAATGAGTGTGTAGCCAAATTCTTTTATTGCATGACCTTTTCTATTAATCCTCAGGGGACAGATAAACATTAAAAACAAGGTATATATTATAAGTACATTAGAGCATAGATACGTTCTATTTTCATATTGGAACAATGTAATCCACAAATTTTAGATAAATCTCAATTCAGAGAGTTGAAAAACCAATTAATACCATGACTTTGCTTCGTCAGAGAATATTGCGCAAATGAAGACTTTCTCTGACGCCATGTATTCCTTATGACATCGTTACGTCCTACATAAACCTTTATCACAGCTGTCACAAGTGATTCAACGAGCAGCAACTCAGCCAATCAATGCATCAATACAATCAAAACGGAGTTCGTCATGTCTATATTGGGAACGATTAAAACCCATTGCACCAGTTTCCTGTCAGTGAAACACATGGCAGTTCCCGAGACGATTGTTTTGTTGGCGTTCGTTACAGAGGTTCAGAGGTCGATACTTGAACTCGATTGAAACCCGTTCGGATTCGTATCCACGTGGCACTCTCCCCGAAGAATAAAAGAAGGTACAGAAAAAAATTGAACCATAGTTTTCTTCTCCAAGAAATAAACACATTTATTGGCAAAAGGAAATAAGAACTGTGCATGACCATGTGAAGGACAATACACAAATTTACCCAGTGGAAGAAAGCAAGGGACCGTCCCATATTTTCCTGTCAAGAGCCCGAAGGCAGAGACGGATTTATCATTTCTGTGCTCCCCCTCAAGAGAAGAATAAATATAGTTAGCTACATGTTTTAATATCAACAAGCACCAACAAATTAATGTTTCATAGAATACAAAAAAGTTATTACTGCAAAAATTCTAAATACGGTTTTCTGATTATTTTATCAATAACTAATTAACGGATTTGAATATACCATGTCTTGTTGAATCTACCATGTATAGGTATTTGTAAGATCTACTACTTGCTCATTAAAATTGCAAATTTTGCACTTTGATGACTTACTGCAAAAAAATGGCCACTTCAGGATCCTTCAAAATACTCGGAGGGTCTTAGATTTTCGTATTTACACGATTAAAAGTACGTCCTACCCTCTTAAATTTTTTTCAACTTATTTGACCCATTGTATGGGCTAGTGGAGGATAAAGTCAGATTACACTGAGAATTACTGTTTTAAATTAAATCTCTGGAACAGCATTTTCTTTGACATTGCACTTGACTGCATACTAGATTTTACGACTTTGTTGTATTACTGACAAATAAGTGTTAGTACGATGGAGAATATAGAACTAAAAATGAACGTAAATTATTACCTGAAACGACATTTTTAACTTTAGAATCGTAATAAAAATATTATTAATTGATCATGCTATGATTTTCATGCTATGCTGAATGAAAATGTAGACGGGACCTAGATTCGAACTCGCGACCTTGAGCTCAACGCGCTAACCAACTACGCCATCCCGTTCGCCTCCCGGACCCGTCTTCCATTAACATTCAGCTTGCGAGACCCAAAGACCTCTGAGGTAGTCTGATACTGTTCCTCATATGAAGCGACTCCCTTAGGAAGTACTTTGTTTTGGTCGTATTCACCAATTCAGGCTTATAAAACTATATAGATATCTTAAATCGCGGAAACCTCACCGCAAGGTAACATATTAATTATGTTACGCTGAATGAAAATGAAAGGATGTCACAGTAGGTTAGCGCATGAGCACGTTGAGCTGAAACTCCCGAGTTCGCATCTCGTTCCTGTCTACATTTTCACTCAGCATAACACAATTAATATGCTACCTTGCGGCGAGGTTACCGCGAGTTTTAGATTATATATATATGTGTGTGTGTGTGTATATTCGAATTTATATTTTATGTAACTGATAAATATTCAGAATTTATAGGACAACTAAAAATGTAAAAAAGTAAATAATTTTAACATACTATGGGGCTTTAATATTTTTCCAAATCTTCATGCTATTACATAACGTTCTGCGGCTCAAAGAATAAGTACATCGTAAATTGCAATTCGTTCGGTGCACGATAAAGATTGCTATTCCTTGCTTGTGTTGTGCTAGTCTCACCAGGTTCTCTGGTAAATGAAATTACGTGACATACAATTGCCCTAAAAGAAATAAACGTGTAGAGAGGGTAAAGAAAGAAACGCAGAAATGCTACAGATCTATTCTTTTGGAATATTTATATCTTTTTTGTCTATGAAACTTAAGACCGTACGCGGGGCAACACTTATTAACAGGTCACTAAAATCATTCAGCATTACATAAGAGTTACTTCCATACATTTCATTTTAATAATTTAATAAGAAGCAAACGATGAGAGCCTGGCAGTTATTAGGTACATAATGCATTGTTCTACCTCAGCAGACACTTTAGAATTGTAAAGCGATTACCTTCTGGGCAATTTTAGTTGCAAAAAAACATGAAAAACTCATTCCACTCAAGTGAACCTCTTAAAACAATCAGCAACTACTTGTAAATTACACAAACTACATATTGCAATGTCGACTTGTAATCGTGATAACTTAGAGAAAATGCGTCGTGTTGTTCTCATTGTTTTTCTGTGCTTTTTAGCTTCGTTGGCATTTCGTGTCGTAGATATTTAGAGACGGGGTATTACCGAGGCATGTATTGATAAGTAAATAAGAATCTTCAAAATAAGTTAAATTTATTACGGAGGTAAAATCTCAAAAATATTCAGACAGCAAATCTCTTGTTGCATTTTCCGATTTTATTATGATGCGATGATTTCGACAGATTTGAAGAGTTGGGTAAATTGTGGCGCAGTATGCCCTTGTTGCATTGTACGATTTGATATGCATTCTAGAACGATGATGTATAGTGGAGATTTCGTATACTCATTAAAATGTTGGTAGTACGAAAATCATCTAACGCAATCATTGTACAGTTATAAGAAGTTTCATAAGATACAATTACCTCCACTACAAAAGTTTTTAACGTAAATATAAACGTTATTTTCCCTGAAAGAATATTGTTCCTAAATACACTTTTAATCTTCGTCCGAAGATACAATTATTAAAGTGGATATTTATTCATTGAAACAGATATAATGTTAATTTATAGGACCCTTGATCGAAATTGATGGGATGGACCCTTGCTCGCAGAGAGTAAATTAGTTTATTGTTCCCCAAGTGATCATACGAGCAGTTTGTAACTGCCTTTTTGACATTTATTTTACTTCCTTATATTTACATTTATTTTTAAGTTATTTTTTATTATTTAAACAATTTAATTTATAAATACATTATTTGAAATGAAATAGGTGTATAGAACTAGAATAATAGATTTACCTGTTGATACAGAATAAATTATTGATATTTTACTAATGTTTTAGAAAAATTACGTACTAATTATGTGATGAAACTGTACTAACCTTTTATAAAAAAACTTTAACGACAAAAAAATGATATCAGCCAATTTTGTTATATTTTGAACAATAGATTTTCATGTTCATATTTGGCTTATAAATCTAGATCATTCTAAAGAATGCATGAACAGGAGAATGGGAAATGTTATTGTTAATGATAAATAAAATGAAGAGTATAAATGTTTCAAATGAAGCCGGATCACAGGTTCGATTGACATTTAACCTTTGATTGAATTACTTCACGAAATAGATATAAAGTGTTCCACTCAATTATATATCCAGAACTCTATCATAGAGTGGAATCAACTAGCTCTCGCAACTTTTGAGTAAATAGATTTTATTCAAATTACTGTCGATTTATCGGAACACACCTAACGTCCTAATTAATTTCCATGACTTAAATTGATTGAAATCATTCGAGAAAAAACTATTGCCGTCTTATCTAGAATAGTAGCCTCATTATTAACATCATCAATCTAATTCGTTTGTAAAAGAAATTTTCTGATACGTGAGAGGAGTTGGACAACTTTCAATACTTAACTAAGATTTTGAAATATTTAGAGATTTCATTTCACGTAGTGCTGGGGGATACGTGATAATGAGCAACAGAAGAAGAAAGAAAAACCACACGACCTGAAAATGATTGCTATTAGGTTTCCGCAGTTTACTGCTCCGAATGCTCTGCAATTATATTCATTGCTGTTTTTTACAGCATATAGCTCGCTCAATTATAACAATTGCATACCACTGCGCTCTAATTGCTTTTAAACAGTTTCGGTAATCCAGTTGCAGGAGAAAAAGCAAACGTGCGCTGCATAACAGCGAGTCGAAAGTTCATTTAGGAATGTATAAACTAGATTGGAGGTGTGAAGAAATAAGGTATTAAAAAACGTAACCACATATTTCCAATCCAAAGGATTTAGATTTCATTCTGAATTTTAGGAAGATCTGGACAATGTTTAATTTTTTTAAATTAATGACTAGTAGAAATACCCGGAAATTGGAAGGAAACTGAAAACAATCATTACTGAGCAGATAAAATTTTAAAACAATTCACAAATAAAACATAAAAAAATCATGTTTTGCTCTGTGAAACAAACAAACTAAAAATTACATCAACATTCAAAGAAAAATTGAAACTGAGAATTGGTATATACTCTACAGTGGGTATTAAAAATCTGGATTTTTAGCTCATTTTGCCCGGCGTTATCCGGAACTCGTATACAACATTCTAAATTTATTTGTTAGATTCCATACATCTCTACTTTCGTGTAATTAAATTAATACCACGAAGAAAACTTACATAATAGACAGGGTTTTCAGTATGGTATGCTTATATGTACATAATTATGAATAATTTTAAAATTAAGGAAATTCAAGAAGAAGAAAAATTCTCTTTGCACACAAAGCTTAACAAACGAAGAGCTCTGAATTCATTGGTTTTCATATCACTTTTAGGTTATGAACTTGAAAACAATGGTTTTCACGGCCTTTATATATTTTGTTTCTATGATTCGATCGCGTAATTTAAACATTCAGTGGATTCTCCGCCTCACGTAACGCAATCGAAATGTGGTGGACACTTAGTAAGCTTCCCAGTCAACTATCATGCAAATGAAGATTCACGTATACTGATTAGCAGCAAATTTTAATTGTTTTTCTGCTCTAGTAATTCATCAATATTAACTGTACATTGCATTTTATTTGCAATAACCCTTACGACGTGTCCTTGAAATTCCAAATAATTGTATCGATTACTTTTCCCGATTTCCATGTCACTTATATTAGTAAAGGTTTTGACCTTGGCACTGGTTACTAGACTTAAAGGAAGTAGTAGCTTCTAAAGGGGTTGGGGCGGTAATTTTAATTATGTTTCCAGACTGGTCTACAGGAAATTTCAATCTCTGGTTCATCTGTTGCCAAACTCATACGTTACCACTTATGCAGTGCCCCACCAAATTTTTGAAAATATTTCTTAGAGTTTATATTTTCCTAATTTTCAACTACCTTTTTACGAACTTTCACATTTTTTGATACACCAGAGAGAAAGAATTTACGTTTTCGTTTCAGAATTTAGTTTTCTGGACTGAAAACTAGCAGTTTTAGAAGACAGTGTCTGTGCATGAGAACAGTAAGACGACGAACGCCTCCCCATGGTTGACACGATGCTTTCCCTTGTCACCATCTCGTGCAGTTAATTAGTTCGTGTGCTTGCCACAACCACGAAGAGCGCTAGAGTTGCTCGAAGGTGTCTCCGCGAGTCCCAGAAGAGAATACGGCACGAAAAAGAGGCGGATCTCACAGAACAGACCATATCTCTTCTCTTTCTACACTACGTTGTCGCATTAGAGGCGTCGCTGCGCTTAAGAATTCCAGTTTGTCTCGCAAACTTCTTCGCATTTCTCTGTTCTCGTTCATCAACATGGACGCGTTCTATAGTTTTCACAGTTACTTTCCTTCTCTCCTCAATTCCTCAGCCATCCATTCCCTGACTTTTCTCTTCGATTTATTGGAAGTGAATACTGAATATGCAGACGAATTGTAACGTTATCTTGCACGCAAATTTGATAAATAGGAAAACTTTCCTTTACGTGTTGAGAAACATTTCACTGATTTAACATACCTTTCAAATATATATATATNTATGTATAATTTCTTATGGCGGATTTGTGCCTTATCCCCCCACGGATCCATCCCTACATCGCTATGACACCATCAGAGAATTCAGCGTCGCTGAATTTTACACAACTGTTTTTACACGTTAAGAAGAGTAATTCATGGATAGATGTAAACCTGTATTCACCTTACCTTTTTCTATTAATTTCCAAAAAATATTGAACGTGGTAGGATCATTGTAATGTTGTAGAAAACCAATCGAACAATAAATACTACCCTGAAACTTAAGAAAGGAATGTATGTAATCGTTTGAATCACGTCTAAAATACCTTTTTGCTAACGAGTGGATGGAAACAATGGATCAATCATAAATATTTATTCCCCAATTTTTTACTTGACTAAAAACCAGCTTTTAAAATTATATTTATTTAAGATCACTTTTCACCTACTAACGTTATTAGCAACCTCCATAAAGTTACAACAGTTTGATTACATAAAAATTAAAATAATAACTACTACACTAAACAAATTTTTCACATTCTCTTTTATAGAAATTACAAGAAAGAAATCTTTAGGAACACACAATATTCAAATATCCAAGGAAAAGAACACATTACAGTTACCTTCAAATTTATACATGAACGTCGAGTTCAGTAATTTTTAAAAGAAACAACACTCATCTGCATCCAATTTTCGTTCCAAATATCTTTGAATAGATTGTTAGGAATATAATAGAATTTACTACAGTTGAGTTTTCACTTGGTGGCAGCATACAAAAATAATACATATAGAAATCACATAACAGATAGGTACAATCACATAACAGAAATACAAAATTACAAAGACATGTCTTTGGTTTTTAAGTCCCTAGCACTATAAAATGAGGTGAGAGGTAGACACACATTGGACAACGTTCCGGATCAGACTACTTTAATGGATGTGGCTAAGATTGAAATGACTCATCCGCAACCTAGTTAGCATGGTTCTACCCATGTGGAATTTGGAAGAAAACACCTCCTGTACCAGTTTTTCTCACAAGATGTTTTGCAAGATTCAGTTCACATTGTATATCCCAATACAATTGGAGGGTTGAATAATTTTCTGTTGAAAATATGAGCACATTAAGGACATAACATTTTTGCAGAAGAATAGGAATGGTTTAACCAAAGTCAAGCACTTCTTGAATTTATGACAAGACATGGGGATTTCCGTGTGTATTTGGCGAGAAAAGGAAAGACTCGAGAGGAGATGTGTCCAATTAGAAAAGAGCGAGAGAGACCATATCATTTGCCATGGTATTGTGCGACATGCGCAGAGAAGAGAGGTTGGTTTACTCGACAATACATGAGCCAGGACGTAATTGACACGAGAAGTTAATAGAGACAAACATGAAGTACTACTATTAGAGGAGTATATTTAAATAAAATATGTTTAGTACGAACCGCACTACGGTAGAGGAATACACTGACCTGAAGACAAGATACTGAGAGACTCCCGTATTGCTGTAGCTAAGGAATAGATGACCAAGATCAAAAGAAGAGTTGAAAATATGTTTAATAAAATGTCGGAGAGAATAAGGGCACCGTAAACAAAAGCTGCCCTGAAGGTGAGCTAGAGAGTAAAAGCAGAATATGCCAGCTTGAAAAGTCTCAAAGGAGTTTCCGAGTGAGCCGTTAAGTAGATAGTTTATGAGAATAGAAGACACTGTGAGGACATTGGCAGCCGCGCAGTATTCCATTGAGTGGGCGCCTGCCACAGAGGAATGGCGCATCCGCCCGGGCCATGGCGTTGATACGAGTACCACAGGCGAGCGCCTAAATATAGCGGACGTTTCCGGCGCTTGACCTTTCTGGCTTCAATTGAGAAGCGAGAGGTTGGACCACCGGCGCGGCGCCGCTGCGGAGGCAACGCGCACCAACCTGCGCCAGGGGTCGCCAGCGACCGCCAATCTAGAGGCCACAGAGGGGAAGCGCCAATCTCCTACCGCAGTGACCTTCTTCCTCGCGAACTCAGTACACTCTCGTTACTTCAACCTGATCACGCGTTTAATTACTGAGAAGGAAAAAAAAACATTTTTTTAAATTAACGATATTACTACTTACAACACAATGAAAAAATTTACCGCGGAAGGTTTGCCTATGAGCTCATTCAAAACAGTTCAAGCTTTCATGTTGTTTTCACGACTATAGTTCAACACACCCAATACAACATAAAACAAGAAATAGTTGGGAAAATTTTGTAAAAAATTCCAAAGTCGCGAATAGCTTGAAAATGAAATAGCTCTTAATACATCGTAACAAACTCTATAATAATAGCAAACTTTAAAATCAGATGTTTTTGTGTGTTAGGAAATGTAATTCCAATTTTTGCACCCCGGGCAGCGCTCTGCCCTCCCAACGCCTCGCAAAACCACTTTAATGCCAATTCGATTAGATGTGAGAAGTCGAATTTTTTCAAGGAACACTTCTTAAAGGAGGGAGACAATGTCTGCATGCGGATTCGAGATATATAAAAATTGTTTGGAGAATTTGAGAGAACTTTCATGAAATTGAAATGTATCGCAAAAGATAATTTAAATTTAGAAATAAAGCAACGACTGAAAAGTTGCAAGAATGCAGCATGTCTCACTACAAAGGATAACCAAGAGAGAATAAATCTAATACATTCAGTGACGAGAAACTTCTCAAAATCAAATTCAACAAATGCTCTCATAAAAAACAAAAAAAATATTTTTAACAATCATGAAAATGATATTCAGGAGAAAAAGAACACTAATTACAAACAAATTACTCTTGATTGTTACTTCAAAGAATTGATTTGATTTTTATGAAGAATGTTGAGAAATTTGTAATGGGTTACTTTATAATATTTCTTTGTAGATATCATTTACTTGATTACTTTCAAAATTGTTCTCCAAGCGTTTCAGTTTCAAAGTGAACACGAGGATTCTCCTCAAATCATCCCTACAAAATTATTAATATCCATTTGCAACGTTGGAAAAATATTTAAAAAAAATTAATAGGTATTTTATTTGTGGTTTGAGGAGAAATGCCTCCAGCTTCTCTTCAACTCCCCGTCATTTAACTTTCTCGTTTCAGAGGGAACCATATTACAATATATCATTTTCCTTGTAGTAACAGCCAGACGACATGTGAGATGAACTTAACATGACAGGAAGCACGAGACGAAAGGGTAGAAACGAGAGGCGTGGATCTCACGCCCTCCATATGTGGAAGAATTAATCTTTAATTAACTTTTCAACAATTTTAATTCGAAAGGAATTCCAACCACAGATTAGAATGAAAATTTGTAGCTGCGTTCCAGGAAAATGGCAGAATGGATTTTTATCATAGAATGATTAAAGAAGGTAGGTCTCTGTAGAAGTAATATAATAATAGTTCATATCATAAGAGAATGGAAATATTTATTATTGTGACTTCGGAACTCATGATGAATGACAAAGAAGAAAAGGAAAGAAAGAAAATGACGGTTTTTCATTTAGAATTTTCGATACAAATTCAAGATTTCTACTGTGCATACCGGTATATTTTCGAAGTTGTGTATTCAGCAAATTCTTTTAGTAATGACTGACACGCATTAAGCAGAAGAGACCACGTGAAAGAAAACATTATCAGATAAACAATTCTTTTCAAGATCATTCACATTCTCGCCGATATTCTTTTCCTTGTTGAATAGTTCCTTGTCTTTACCTAGTGACACCACACCTTCCCATCGCATGTTCTCTCTGGAAACTACTGGAACGACTCAGCTAAGAACGTCAGAAGCTTCCGCTGTGTGAATGCTGTTATTCAAAAAGCTCAACAGAGTCAGTTCTTTGTTCGGTTTATGTGCAGCGAAACTTCACAGGAAGCATTCTTTCCAATATTTTTAGCATAGTAGAGCAGTACAAATATACGGATAATATCGTCAACTAGGGAAATGTTTTCTTGGCGATTTTCTGAAGGGGGTGTGAAATTTTCTTATAATATTACACATGTTTTTAGTCCGGTTGTTCGATTCTATTATCTGCCTGTCATTTTCCATTATTTTAGATGCATATACCACTTCTCTAAGAATGGATTTATATTTACGGAAATAATCATGAAATTCGGGTGGGTGGTTATTGAGTTTTGAAAGATTATATAAAAGACGTTTGTTTTTGGAATAAAACCTCAAGAATATTGAAAAAAAAAAAAAGAATTTATCGTTGGTGCTTTCACATTTATAAACGTCATCCCACGTTTCCTGATACGCAGGATTTTAAAAATTGTGATTTTTTTTCGTTAAACTATCTAGTAATCTTATAGAGGATATTTTGTGGTTTTAATTCATCTTCAATAGTTAATATTTGAGCACAGTGGTCGCTATACCCCGCGTTAAATACTTGAGAAGTATACATGAGTCCATTGTTGACAATCACTGTTTGAGATGAACCCGAGAAGGATACATTCACATGCGAAAATACGGAACATCAAGGACTCCAACAAAACCGCGGAACGACGAATTCATTATCTTGATATCGTCAGAGGAATTATAATAAACACACGCCTGGAAGAAAAACTGAAAAGACGACAACATATCATTCTCGAACTTTTTAGTTTGAGTTACAATTACACGTGTTCAATAAAATATTTGTGGCATTCAATAAAACTGGAGAAAAGATAACTATATTTTTAGGTCTTGATCACCGTTTTACCTCAGACATCCAGACTAAATGTAAGAAGATAACCAGACATTACCATCCACGCTACCGCTCAAAGGCTTGGTTGAAGATGAAGCGTTTTCGGGGATGCATGAAATAGATACTGCCACCAAAAAATTCCAATATAAAACGAGACAGATCCGAGTAGAAAGCAAATTAATAGTAAAATGTTGCAAGATCTATAATTGAAGGAAATATTAAGTTTAGTACTAGCCCGAGTAATGATTCTAAATCATAAACTAAACAACTCATTAAATGAATAAGAAAAATTCCACGTTTCCTTCCACATTTGTAACGTCATTTGTATCTTGGCACTTTCAGGAATCATGAGAAACAGGCTCTCATAAATACTGAATTTAGCTAAATACATACGAGTTCTCACGGTAGTGCAATAAAAGCTGACTCCCTGTCTCTGGTGTAAATACGAAGATGTCAAAAGCGATACGAAATGTTTCCTGTAAATAGTATAGTCTGCCACCGTCTCCGACTCGGCGAAGAATATGATAAAACAAACATCTTAAAATGGTTTTCCTTGAAAATAACTATGTGATGAAAGCACTCGTATGGCAAACAATACTATTCACTTGTTATTGCACTACATTGTTTAGTTTTCATCAAGTGACATGATGGGATGTTTCCTTTTTCAACATGATAATAAAAAAAAATATTGTCAAAAGATATAAAGCGGAGCTTTTCTAATTTCTGCCAAAACAAAACACATTTTTTGTGTACTGAATAAATATATAGAACATCAACGACACAATGTATTATTTACGAAGTTAATAATTTACGGCAAATATAAGGTAATCTTGTAGATGATTAGTTTCTTTTAAGTAATATATTACAACATTCTTAAGATAAAGAACTTAAGTATTCATGCACATTCAATTTTTCCAAACGACTCGATAAGCATTGTAAGCAGTCAACGAAATTCATAATTACAATTAGGAGATGATGGTATATTGGGCTTTACTTAATTTAAAATCGAATAAAAGTTATAGTCAGTTTCGAAACTGACAGTAACTGAAATTTTTTTTTTTCTATTTGAAAAAATATCTCTGGATCATAACAATATTTTTCCGACAAATCACAGAAGTAGATGAAAAAAATACAACAAAAACAATACATAATATCCATAAAAGGAGATTGCAAATGAGAGAATGACGCAGTTCGTGAGGGAATGTAACAGACTTGCAATCCTGAAAGTCGAAGAGATGACACATGAGAGAAAAATTCCTTTCATAGCCTTTGAATAGCTACGATTACGTCAAAGCTTCACAATCATCCCACAAAACGCTCCGTGAATCTTCCTCCGAATCACGAGAACTCTGCGCGGTACGACTCAGCGCCGAAAACGGTTCGAGTCAGCCCTGACGAGATGCAGCGCGCAACACCCACCCACTCAGCCGCTGCTGCGCGCGACCTACCGCACGTCACCTGACGTCACGCGTGCGTCACTCGGAGGCTGTGCAAGAGAATCCTCATCACCCCCCACTCCCCGCCCACGCCACCTCAGCTTCTGCATCGCATTCATTTAGTATCCGGCCGCCTTCTCACGTCTCGTATCAGCTATTCGTTGATTCTCTCGCGCTAACGTACCGCCTCCAGTAATTATTCTTCATGGACGTCAAATGAGAAAAACAGATAAGAGACAAAAATATTTAATCGTGACCTCTCATCTTTTTGTGATTTCTCTGAACTACAAATATCTTCGCAAAAACGTTTGTCAGAATTTGGCTGTCTTAACTTTGATATGAAGTGTAAACACGCCATGTAAACCCGCCAAAGTGTAAACACGGCTTATGAAATGTAAACACGCTATGTAAACACGCCAACGCTCAAATTTTTTGTCTAACCTTTCTGTTTGGTTCCATGCAAATCGTCCCATTGTAAACACTGACAAAACAGTGTCTATGTCATTTCACAATAGTATCACAAAAACTTTACGCCAGGTTTCTCTTTCTTTAAATGGAACACAATTAAAAACTGTTACGGATAAAAAAATCATAGGTCTCCATATTCAAGACAACCTCACATGGAATTGTCACGTTGTTAATCTTAATTCCCAATTAAGCAAATTGTGTTACGCATTACGAATCTTAGTTAGCGTAGTAAGTCCACGTATTTCCCGTTGCGTATATTTTGAAAACGTTTACTCCCATTTACGTTACGGCATTACCTTCTGGGGCAATTCCGGTCAGAGCATCCAATTTTCAGAATTCAGAAGAGAATACTTCGGATAATTTGTAAATCTCACCCCCGAAACTCTTGTAAACCTTTATTCAAGGAATTAAATATCTTAACACTTCTCTGATTTTATATTTATGAAACGGTCGTATTTGTAAAGACCGAATTACTGAAGTGCCACCCTTGCTTCATACGAAAGAGTCTCGTTCACGAACCCAATACTCGCAATAGTAATAATATTGAATCCGTCTTGTACTTTATCACGCCATTGCTGTAGCACTTTTTAAATAACTTATATCAATTTAAAAAATATATATTTTCTTCCATGATTGTGTTGTCTTATGACTCATATTAATTTAGTTTTATGTGTACTCAGCTTTGGCACGGTTGTGTACATTAATTCTGTAGCCCCATCCTGGCCCGGGTTTTTCTCCGGTTTTCCTTCGGGTAGAGGCGGATTTCTTATACTGGTTCTCTAGACTTTGGCTAGGGGCGTGTTTATTGTAACAATAAATCATGAATTTAGTGTTATCTCAATTCTTAAGATTTTTAAACACTCTACTCAGAATGATCTATAGTTCGATAATAATTCGTACATGTGAAATAAAATTTTTGTGTTAAATTACAAACATATTGACATTCTATTAGTATTATAACTCGCAGCTAACTTTTTATCTTATCTAGGAATTTTTGCTGAAATTTTTGAATCCGCCTCTGCCTTAGGGCCCTTGATCGGGATTGATGGGATGGTCCCTTGCTTGCTTCCGGAGAGTAAGTTAGTTTATTGTCCTCCACGTGGTCATACGCAGTTTGTACTGCTTTTTTGACAATAAATTTATTTATTTATAAGTGGGTACACAATGTATAGGATATGTTATTTTATATTTATTTGTTTTTATAGTAGCCGATTTTATTTCTTCATGACAGGAGATGGAGATATGAAAACATATCTCAATCGCCCTCCCCGATAGCGATGTGTGTGCGTTTGGGGAGGGGAAGGAGACGAGAGAACATATACTTTGGGATTGCCCAGATTTTGGAGCAGGAAGAGCTCAATACATAACTCACATTAAGACAGGAAGAGAGTAACAACACACCACAGGATATGGACATATTAAAAAAAGAACCTTGTATTCAGAATAATGTCGAAAGATGTAGATGCGGCAATAAATAAATTTAGAAAAGTTCTTCATTTTAATATTATGAATCATTAACTTTCCTGGTTGTTATTAATGATTGCTAACACTTGAAACTCCACAACGAAGGGCGTGCAAAAGAGCTACTTTTATTACACGTAATGAGGTTTCAGAACACGTGTCTGCTCCAGTATCCAAACTTTCTAACCGCGGCCCTGAAACTGTGAATCTGTATTTTGTTTTACTAGTTTTCTTCCTATGGTGAATACACGTCCCGTCAATTAGCATAACTTGTAGGTATTATCACGAAGGTTTCCAGTTTTTGCAAATGAACTTATTCATCTCTCCCTAAATAATTCTATTAGATACGTAGAATAGAATATTCCGACCCTTACTAACATTCGACAGTCCTATAAAAGGACATAATCAAATGCTTACTTAGACTATGAATAAACAAAAATCGCTTTATCCGATACATCACAAAAGCCTCCTGGTTCCTTCCAAACTCTCAACTACACTTACAATTGGGTCTCCCCAGCTTATCAACCATATTCTCCTATCCGCACAAATATTTTACAGAAAAGTACCCTCTATACTAACGGTTCTAGATTTCCATTCGGCAAAAAAATTCACATAAAAAAAGAATCAGCCGCAAGTTATCTAGGAGCTTTTTTGATCCTCTCTGAAAAGAAAAAATAACTGATTGTACTGCTCTAATTTCGCACACAGGAAGTTACCAAACTAGTACTACCCAATAATCACTTCAGTGAATCAACCATGCGGAAAATACTTTCGTCTGAAAACTTAGGAGCCAAAATCAGTCTCGCTGCCACATATTATTTCACGCAAGAGATCAATACGAAAGAGCAATACACGAAAAATTCCACCACAACGTCAAAAAAACGATAAGAATGTAAAGTGCAAAAATTAAGCAAACGTATGAATTCAACACATGATGGTCAAATATCTCTCCGCTTTTCTTTGCAGCCGCTGGGTCGAGGTCATCATAACACAAGCGGACGAATGCGATGTAAAACGGAAAACTTTTTCTACAATTTCGAAACTTATCACAGGTGTTCTTTTTCCACACCGACCCCAAACATATACTTTTATTCTAATGAATTCAAATTCAATAAAATTAATGAAATAAAACTTGATTAAACATTAACATCAACTTCAACTCAACGTAAGAGGTATTAATTATCGAACAAAACCGCAGTATCCAATGATTTCCTTGTTATTTTGCCTTGTAGTTCCAGGATATTTTAAAACGACTAATCCACTCACGTTCCGGTTAAAAAATAACGCTTCTACGACGGTTTTCCGTTCTGGTCCGGATTTTTCGCTTTATCACAACTCATTATACTCCAATTAACGTCCATTATATAATCAAAATAAATTATTAATTAAAGAATAACGACCTTATGATGAACGAATACCATATATTTTGTGATATTAAGATTACAACGTTTCGACTTGATGCTGAAGTCTTCAGGTGTTACAAATTAATGAATCATAAGGTCGTAAGACTTTAATTATTTATATCGCTACCCAATTCAACTATGAATGCAATTATCAATAAAAGAGAAGTCAATTTTTTTGTAGTGAACGAAGAACTGATTTTTGCCCATAACCATCGGTCTGCATATTTTTATCCATAACTGTGGTTACACCCCCACCACCACCACCACCACCACAGGGCTTTTGGGAAAATGGAATCGTCTGTAAATTTTGGACATAAGTTATACTTCCATTAACGAACACTTCTCAATTGCGGACATTTCAATTCAGCGGACACTTTTTCACTTCATTTTTTTCTACGTTGACCTTAACTTCAAAAAAGTGAACACATCAATAATATCGTTCTCTCTGAATACATTTTGGCATGTGGAAAATCAGGTACACAACAGTAGAGTACATCGTCTGCTGGCACCGATAGAGCACGACCGTGCGGCTGTGCGTGCATCTTGTACTCCATGGAGTGATATTTTAACAAATTAATAGAACGAGTAATGTAAAAATATATTGGAATTCTCAGAAAATTATAAAACTAAAATTGTAACTGAAAATATTCCAATGTTTCGTTAAAAGAAAGTTTTTGGGAAACATGATGGGTTGCCCAGTAACTACTTAAGTTATTAATTCTTGGGAGGGGTTACGACCCTCTGAAGGTACTTTTCGGAGCAATCCATATCTGGTCGAGATTCGATCCTCGAAAGTGTTTCATCCAAATCCTTGAATTTTCAAACGACAAACTTCAGTTACACACCGTGCATCAAATTCATTAAATTTTCTTTTGATGTAATCATTCAATAAAGTTCAAAGCAGCCATACGAAAGGGTAATTAACGATAAAGTGTGTGCTCCACTTCAATTTCCAATAACTAAGTTTCATGTGATTCCATCGTTTTGAAGTTTGAATTATATGCTGGTTCCAACCTGAAGTGCATCAAGATGAAGATGGTGGGCATCAAGAGTAGATGGTAGTGAAAGGATGATTGGGTGAATGACATACAGGAAAGAATTCACAAATATGTGAGAGAAGAGTCCAAAATTTTTCGCGCGAGTTTCACATCCCTATAAGTGCACAGTCAGGGCTACGAGAAGTTGGATGAACGAATTGCTAGTTAATTTTTGAACTGAAATCAAATTTAAATAACTCAATTTTTCGCAAAAAAAAAAAAAAAAAAAANGACAGAATCAGGGACAGAAAAAGAAGACAGAGAAGAGACTGAGAAATAAAGAAAATGATATTAAAGAAAGATGTGTCACTACAGAACAAGGTGACTACGAGGAGTATTAAATGATAAGGGGTAAAGAAGACAAATGAGGTGATGAAGATGAAATCGAGAAAAAAACACGAGAGAGAAAAGTGAAAGGATATGGGATGGAGAGCGAAGAGGACAAGAGTACGATAAGACAGAAGAAAGAGATAGAGGAAATACGTGAATTAAAGAGGAGAATCAAGAGGAAAGAAAGAGGAGTTAAGGAAATGCACTCGGTAGAGGAAGAGGTTTCGAAAGAAAGGGCGAAATATAATAATGGGAAATAAATTAATTTGGCAAGAGAGTGCTAAAGTGGCGATGGAGAATGTAAAATTAGTAGAGACCGACATGTGACATATCCGTACAGAGAAATGGCGATGACACTACTATGGCGGTTTGTGAGACCACGAAACACGACACAAATCAAGTGAAGTGTTACTTCTTAACGGCGCTGCCAGCAAGACATACGAGGCATCACGCCTCCGACTAATACGTCGCGACGTCGGCCATGACGAGCTGAAGCCACGCAGCACAGCACTGCATCCCACATCGCTGGGCTAGCTAAGACAAGATGTCTTCAACTTGGATTGAGAAATTTTTCGTTTGATTCGAAACTTATTTTAATGATATTATGAGAATTACGGACGTTCCGTAGTTTAAGTTTCTACAGCATATTAAAATTGGAACGATATTGCTACGTGGGAATTACTCATTCATCACATCCCTAAGTAGTTACATCATAAGCATCTTACCGTACATATGACATTTACGAGAGCTTATGAACTCTCGCATGATGTTTTCGCCTTGTTTGAGGTTTTCATCCATTTACATTTTTATTTCAAAATGAAGTGATATTGCGAAATTAACGTCATTTATCACATATTGATGAGTTATCCTTCAATGGTTACAATAGAAAATATTACATTCCTTTTTATTGTTGGAAAAAACATGTTAAGTAAACCATTATATTACGGCCGCTCTATTTGGATACACCAGTATTTTAGAGCAAGTATCAACCCATGAATATTTCGTATATGACAATGAACAACAGAGTATATTACGAATTGTCTGTAATAATGAGTAGTGATGTAGTCTATATTTCACATAAATGATTAATCTAGTTTTTTGAGTCTATTTCGGATACTTTTCACTTTTTGTAGTTTCTCTTTTCAACAATAGTTCCCATATTCCAAGGTTTATTATTACCCACAGTGTAATGTTTACCCACATAGGCACATTTTTTCAAGTAAATACGAACATGTGGAGCTACAATAGATGCTATTGTTTTCTTTCTTTAGGTCATTTGGATTGAAGAGTTTAAGTTTGTTCTCGTGAAATTTTCCGATTATTTTCCATATACTTTCATATTTTATCTATGACAAGTAATAAGATTTATTCCATGAGGTGAAATATAAAATTTTGAAAACGAATAACTGAAGACTATAACTGAATCAGTGAAGGACACTTATTTGTTGAATAATTTTGGTATATAGTATCCACATTAGAAAAGTTTTGCTATTGTAATTCAATCTAAAAAAAATCTTTATACAGCAAATTTTTAGGCTACTGTAATACTGCAGTTTCCGTAGTCCATTGTCGCATCAGTTGAAATGAAATATAAATCTCAAATGAATATACGAAATATTTTGTCATTTCGTTAGGCCGTGTCCTGCGTGGGCGACAAACGCGAGCGACAACTTCAAGCGACAGAAGTGTAGCGTGGCGTCGCCCGGATTGAGTGTCCTGCGTGGGCGCGGGCGCGATCGGTCGGCTCTTTAAGCAAGATGGCGCCACACCGCAAACAATACGTGAATATATGTGACAAGGCGTGGTTCTAAGGCAAAGATGACATGAAAACACACAATAAATTTATCAGAAAATAACATCTTAATTACATTGAATTTTTAACATTTGTACTCGCAACTGTTTTGCGTCCCAAAACGTTTTCGGATATAACAGTGTGTTAATTTGTACTTTTTATTTTCTTGAAAATGTCATTAACGATTACATTACTAAAAAGGAACTAATTTGCAAAGGAAAAAATTCGGTTTGTCGTGTTTTGAACTTGCACAAAACTGTAATCACTTCGATACTACATGAGCTAACCTATAAAACTCAGTAGCGAGATCACGACGAAATGTCAAGACATACTCGATACTACTACATTTCATTGTATACAAACGGTAATCTCTAGTATGATCAAGTAGGTTGTGTGAAATCAAGGAGACTATAGACTCCTTCTGTAGTCTCCTTGAGTGAAATGTAGCGTCTCAAGCTACTTATAAAACTCAAGCATGTTTGAAGTTCAAGCGTCGTCGAATGTCGTTCTTGTAGCGCTAGTGTCGCTGTCGCTCACGTAGGTCAGTCTCGTAACTACAAGCGTGTTTGAATCTTGTCGCGTGAAGTTGTCGCTCGCGTTTGTCGCACACGCAGGACACGGCCTTAAGAGTCTCGTTATTTAATTTGAATGATAACTTTTATACTTTAAAAAACTCGGGCAAAATAACGCAATTTCCGTTTACACAGATATGGATCACATTTATTTTTTACCGATAAATTCTGGAAATTCGTTTTACATGCAATGGACTTCTCAGTACCGAGGATCCACTGTTGTTAGTACACTCTCATCTTTATATAACTACGCAAGGGCCTACTAGGAGACATCCCATTAGAATAAGTATCTCTGAGAAGACCTCTGACCAATTCCTGAGTGTTTACTATCCATACAAGTACATTTTTTTCATTTATTTGATCATCCATCATCAGATTCCCCCATAACAGGCATTCTTTACTATAATTCTCCTCTTAATTTCTTTTTCTCTCTTCATATATTTCCTTATTTCCTCTTGCATATATGCACGTCTTAAAACCTATATTTTGGTCAATTTTAACACTTCCCATTTAACACATTCTCCTCTCGTATCATCTCTTATTTCATTAAGTCAATTTCGAAGTGTAATGTATTAAACCCTACCTCTGTCACACACCTCTCAAAAAGGTCATCTTTCTCTTAGGTATGAATTATTAATCTATAGTTGTTTTATTGAAAACATTCCATTTTCTAGGCTCCTTTAAATAATTAATCAACTCTCATTTCAATATAACTTACATTCCTATATGGGCTGGCCATTCTTCATCTTCCCCACAAATACATAGTTTAAATGTCTATATCTTAAAAGTATGTGAAGAAATTGCCGCCCCCACTAACAGATTCCATAAATAGACACTAGAGTAGTTCAACCCAGTTTTGGGTTCTGAATTTTACCTTATCAACATATTCAAAGACTGTTTTTGACTTACCCTAACTTACTTGCCATCTTAAAAAGCTGTCTGTTTAGTTTTCATCTCCCTTCCCATTTTCACAACTTCATTATCATTATTTCTCCTTTTCCTCCGATATTTTTCATACAAGTTCACACGACAGAGAATTCGGAGGGGTGGTGGTGACGTCATAAGCCGGATGAGGGCGTGGTGACAATTCCTCCTCGTCCTCGGGCGCCGTGCCTCTCTTCGCGAGTGCAATTCCTCGCGCACCTGCCACCTATTAGCGGGCCATTACTCGTTGAGGGCGGCACCGCAATTGGTTGCGATTACCCGCCCTTTAATCGCTCTCCAGTCTGCACCCCTCCACGCCCCGCCGCGCATCCAACCGGCCTCCCGCCCGCTCTACAAGCGCCGCCGCCGCCGCCGCTGCCGTAGCGAAATAACCGCGAGCTGCGTTCAACGAATAATAAGCTGTAATAACCTGTCCACCGTTATTAGCGATATTATCAAAAAACTATTCATCTCTCCTATATTGGCTGCTCCCAGATATGGTCTCCACGAATTTGCGGACCAAGATATTAAAATACTTGGAGTGTACTATATAAAAACAGATTTACGCGACGAAAATATTCATATTAAAAGAGGAGGTTGTTTCTGCTGTATAAATAATTACGTTCACCTATTCAATGAACTAGGAGTATGGTGTAAGTTTCCAAATCATAGTGGATTTTATCAAGTTTACATTCTGTATCATTATAGGACAGCGAATAAAACCCTGCTCGAAAACCCCTAGGTGAAGTTTTCAGCCGGGGTTTCCCTCACCCACTCCAAAGAAATGTCGGTTCGGTACTACAAGTTCCCTGGCAACCTAACATCTCTCCTTCCCAAGTCACGGTTACGTGGAAGAACGGGCCAAATGGTGCGAACCTCGCCATAAGACATGAAATAAATAAGGGCTCAATAAAAATCTTTGGTGAAACATTGACGTGGTTGAATATTTCTCAAAACACGTTTAAATTTGTATATTATTGATGCATTTGAAGTAATTGTTTTTGGTGTTGTAGTAAAATATTAAATAATTAAATCTCACATTTACATATCTAGGTCCTCAAAGAAACACCGCTCACAAAAGATCACAACTGACATTGTAGCACCAGTAAAATGGATCGTGAGTTGCAATGCTACAAGAAAACCGCCACCATCAAATACAAAAGGGAAGAGATACAATTTTGTCTTTTTTCGTCTTCATAGGGTGAAGATATATATTACTCATTTTCAAAAAAAATGTTCTTACGTCATTGTTTCTGCAAAGGCGCGAAAGGTCTAAAACACGTGAATACAATCCTGCCACGACTCACAATCAGTCATCATGTACATTGGTAAACGAGTGTTCCCTAGATTTTTCGTTTCTTTTCGGCGTCACTGCACAGAGCAAAGCACATAAATAAATTATCGTACGTTAGAGCATTAGAACGTGTGTTGACGATTCTCTATTATTTCATCTTTCCCCTTTTCCTTTCCGAGATAACAGAATTTAAAAATTACATCAAGAAAAGAGGCCACTATACTAATTTATTTTAAAAAGGATAAAATTTGACTTCTTGATCCCAGACAAATAAAAGCCGCGTCTCGTAAGTAATAAGCAATAGTCGTAGGGAATTGTATGTGAGTTAGGTAATGCTCCATTGTGTAACATCATAGACTATTGATGACTGTTCTGATATTCTGTTTAAATTCTTAATGCTAAATATGAAACCGAGTGAAACTTGCATACAACAAGTAGTATCTGTCATAATACTCAGGTACATCAAATAGACTAGCTACATAAAAGTCTTCATACAGAATATATATGAGATTTAATTTTGATTGATCTAGAATTACATTATTATTCATAACAATTAATAATAGTTTGAAAATTGTAGAGGGTAAAATACTTAAAAAAGTGGATAGGTTTTGTTGGTAGGTCTGGTGGAAAAGAGCGGTTGGTAGGTCTGTTGGAATGGGTGGGAAAGGGGCGAAAGCTTGTGAACTAGTAACGAATCTCCTACCCTCCACTCCTCCTTTCTCCCCTTGTCTTTTGGCGCTGTCCACAAAGCTACGTATAAATAAACCATACACACACAATGAGGTTGCTTGCGGGAATAATACAGCAGAACAAAAGTCTAATTACATTCGGTAACAATTTACATGCATAGGAGGTCAAAGGGAGGGAATGGAACTATTCTGTGAAAAGGCAAGAGGTAACAAAGCAGAATAGAGCATCCAATGTTGAAAAACAGAGCGAAGGTTGTGAAGTAGTTTAAAAACAACACACAGAATTCATCGACACAACACAGAGAACGCGGAGGGTCATCCTCCTCTATTTCATTGATTTTCATCGTAATATGTTATTAAAATACGCTACCCCCTAAGTATTTTTATATTTTATATTAAATAACGACGTTCTATTATTTAAACATAAAACAAAATGGCATTGAGTTATATTGTAGAATAAACAATTCGCATAATTTTATATATAAATATTTTGCTGGAATCAATTTTTACTTTCTGATGCAAGTAGTACGCAGACCTTATTTCAATTGTCTCGTCAAATACAACATGTTTAACTGTAAATCTATAACTAATAGAATAAAGATAAATAAATGCGGTCGTACGACCCTTTTAGAAACGATTACGATTCGCTTTTTCAGAACACGTTTCGGCTCGTGGTCTTAAGTCTTAATTGATTGATTTATCAAGATAAATATCTTGATAATAGAATTAACGTTAATAATAGAACTGATAGAATAAAATGTTTGGTAATTCTCGTTGTGGAATCGATAATAATTACGCGATTGCATCTTTCGAGTTACTCCCGGTCTATTAGTAGAGATGCGACGTTTCGCTCGAAATCTCCGAGTAATTTCATTGGCGACTACGCTGTCGCGTATCAATTGCGCATCGGACTTCGGCGCAGAGTACCTAAGAAGACCCTTGACATTCCCGAATTGCGCAAAGGTCAAGGCAGAAAGACAGCGGAAGGGAAACATCTATGAACAACCCCCTTCCCGCCATACCTGCATGGAATTTGTACATGTATTCAATTAACAGTTCACAATGGAAAAGTAGTCAAAATTACACAAAACTGTTTCGAAGAGTGAAATTTATCTGTTTTAAAAAGCAATTACATCCCCATGTAGAGGTATCTCGAGAGAACACTGAATTCACCTAGAGTACAATTATTTATAATAACCATGTTTAAGATCTTTGCAGCATTGTGAATTTATTAAAATAGTCATGAATCAACAAAATACTTGGTATTTTGTTATCTTAATGAATATCTTATAGAAATGACCGTCAAGGAAAAGTTGTTAGCAAGTCCGTTTCAATTACCAAGTTCACTTAAAAAAGAATTCACAAAGTTATTAAAGAGAGAATTTCATAATTTGAACGACACGTACTATCTTGCTACAATGAATATTCTTCCCAAGTATGCCTAAAATGTAGCTCAGGAAGACAAAAAGAGGAACCCTCCAAAAAATGAAAAGAAAAAATAACAAGATTTCGAATTTCGAAAGCAGAGGATTTGCGCTTAATCGATTGGTGCGGCGACATCGTGCGTAAAGATACGTGATTGGATCCGCATGCACTTGTAGGTGTGTGTAAGTGGGGGGTATATTTAGAGCGTGAGCATTTGCATTGGCGGGGCGCGGCACGAAGAAGGCCAACCGGCTGCGGACGACCCGTGCGACGTGACGGCGGCTGGTGCACCTGCAGTCAAGTGGGTAGGTTGGCAGAATGAGTCACACTGTTCCCGCAGCTTGGGCGTCATTCACAATCAAGGAGCTGGTTCATCTCCAACACGCAAATTCAACATGACCTTCCTGTCTCGAATATCTCGGATTGCTTCGCAAACAACACTACGGACTGGATTTTACTTCCAGTTTTATAATGGGCACATCAATGTCAAGAAAACTACTGCGAAGGAGTACTATTTTGTGTTTAGGTTCTTTTTCATTTTATTAGGTACACTATTGTGGTCGAGATTTGTTTCACTAGTCTAACATCGGATCGTAAATCGGAGATAACTTTTCTGACCCCTAATCTGTTTGTCTCCATTACGTACATGAGTAAAGAAATTATCGAAACAGATACGTAGCCCAGACTTCTACGTACTTCACCTTTCTTCTCATTTTCTTTTGTGTACGACATTTCAAAAAATGTTCAGGTGTTTGAACAGGTGCTATTTCTTTTTTATGTCCGGTTTTGCTTATTTTTCCTCTATGATTCGACGTAGCGTTTCAATATTTGGAACCCTCTGGCGTTAAAGAAACAGGTTCATTGCGGCATTAATGAAAGTATTGGATTAAGTATCTTAAGGTCAATCATTTTATGGTCGAATCGATAGAAAGTCGAATAGCAGAAAGAAATATCTTGTGACTCGGGTCAAAGTTATTACATAAGAGAAAATTATTTCTAAAAGATTATAACGAACAATATATTAATATAACATAACAGGGGATCTCAGATAGGAATAACAGATGAACAAACATTCACATGCCTTTCATTTACATACTGGTGGGGAAGTGGTGATCTTTTCCACTCGATGAGATGTGGAGAGCCAACATGAGATTAAAACCATTCTACACCCCTAAGAATAAAGTTTGTAAACATACTAATTCATCATTAAATAAGTCAATTATTGCCACCCACATTTCTTAATTGCCAGCAGAATATTCCGTCAAGAAAGAAAGGGGTCCTCCTCCTTTTTAACTTTGACTGTACAGACGAGTATTTTATATTATTTTTCATTTTCTTTTTTGGAATAGTGAATATGAAGCTACGAGTATATTGCTCACAAAACGTGAATACAACTTTAAGTAACACTTAAAGTGTTACTTAGCACCAACCTAATGGAATACGAAATACTGTCGTGAAAATTATAGTTTCCTGAATAGACAGAAAGTGGGCCAGAAGACTCATGCGACAGCAAGATATATCAAAATCGAGATTATATCTTTTTCTGTGTTGGTAACACAAATTATCATGGATTCCTGAAATCGTATTATAGGTTGAACAAATAAGTGTTTCTTGATGCATGTTTGCATGTTTCTTGATGCAACGTATACTTTAAAAGTTATTTACAGGCAAACTTCCCTTAACAGACACTTCTCAAGAGTGAACAATTCTCTATTGCGGTTACTTTTTCAATTCTATCCTACTCCTATTAAATATACGGCATTTGGTACATCTAAAAAGGGAGTTTTCAGAAAAAAGATTTTAAAAATATTTTAAGATGTTCGACTGCTATGCTACTCTTCATAAGACTGAATTCATTACCACGAAAATGAATGAACCTAATTATTCATTATGTCATTTAATAATAAGTAAATTGATATTTTACAGTTCAAATTATTTGAAACTATGATATTTAAAGATTTAAACTTAAGCATTATCATTATAGTAAATAAGTGTACATTTCCGAAACTAAACTTAAAACCATCAGTGTTAATCGGACCTATCATGATTTTGGTCCGCTTCAAGAAGTAAAACTTAGTTTTGAAAATCACGTGGAAACGGAATCTGAATCGAACGTACATTATAACTCGATCCCTGCTATTGCGCAATAGACTTCCAGTTCTATGCATGATGTAAGAGTTACGGCGAACAATTGGATAATAGGAACCCACATTCTAGTAAATGCGATTAATTTGATCTTTGTGAATGACTAAGCCGACTATTAGGATTTGGAGCTTGAAAAAGATTCCAATTAACTCTGAAAGAACTTAATGCGATCTGTTGTTTCATTGGGTCACTTGCGTTCCAATAGCTTCATTGGAAATCGTAATTAGTACGAGAATGTTTACAGCCATTTAAATTTCTTTAGTTGATTTTTTTTCTATAAATATATTGAAAAGGAATAGAATATATAAATGTCTTCCCTGTATTATAATATTACCAATAATATAAGTATTAAAAATGTTTGTGTCTCACTGAATTCAAATCCTAGTATCCGCATTCTTTCACCCAATAGGGTCACTTGTATAGTCGAATTATAGCATTGCAGAAGGACGTTCCAGGAAACGTGAATAGAACAGAGGTCAATTAGTGTTAGGCAGATCTCGTATTGAGCTGCTTAAAGTGAGATATATCGAATCAACGTTTCACTCACAAGCACAATTGCCTTCGGACGACTCTCATTTATGCCTCTGAAGCAAGAACGAAACCTCTCTAAAGATGTAATGTATGTATGCAGGGTGGGAGGGGGGGGTGCTAAGGGGGNGTCCAACGGGGGAGGGGCTATATCCCTTAGTCACTACCCCCACTGGACTGAACTCTTACCAGATAAAATTGAAGTTGATAAATGGCATACTTTGTAAAACTGTTACCACATTTTTTTTTGTGGGGCTTTAGGGCTCGTCAACGTCAGGGTAATTACAGCCCTTACCAGGTTAACAATTGTTATTAGTTATAATTTTGTTGTTATTAATAATTCCATGTTAATAACTTAAATAAATAATAATAATTATTATTAATAGCAGATTGTTAATTATTTATTTGATGCATTTCATTTAAGGTAATATTTATAAAATTTGTGTTGTAAAACCATAATCGTTAAACAAAAATGGTTCCCGATTAACAACCCCCCCGTTGATTACGATTAATTCTCTTTTCGGTCAACTAAGAACCACTCTGAGCGCAAGGACTTCTATGTTAGTTTACTCACTCGTGAAACGTTTCGGGTGAAACAGTGTCTATATGGAATCTAGATTGCCGTATTC
>NNCF01134888.1:6338-20135 GCA_002313205.1 Laupala kohalensis
ATAATTTATCAATTTCACGTTCTTCATCGAGTGATTTTTTATATTTTTTTCTGTAAATTTTATGAATATTTTATAATAAATACTGTAATATTTATTTGAACAAAATATTGTCTTTTATGGTTGAATCTGAATTAACTATAATAAACATTTCTGTGACCCTTTGTAATATTCTAGTACATAAGAGTGTATTACGAGGCAGGTGTAGAATCTTTTAAATTGAAATTTAACGTTCCAATTATCACCACCATACGAGTACTTGTTCACTTACGGTCACGTGACTAAACAGCGTTCCGTCCATAGAACAGTCGTGGCGACCCCGAACACCCACTGGATGGACAAGTGTGTGACTGACAATTCAACTTGAGGATAACGTCACCTTTCATCTTAGATGACGAAGTGCTTTTTTCGTTGTGTTGGATACCCAACCCGTTGCCGAGATAATAAAAAGCACTGTTTATTATTATAATTATTATTATTTATTTTCATGAAATTTTTGTTCACAACTTGTAACTGGATTCAGGTAAGGGACGGGGTATACCAAGCATCCTCACCTCAAACAATGTTACAATTTAAAAATCTTCTGACTATTCTACAGGTGTTAAGGATGGCTGTTTTTTTTTGTTTTTTTTTTGTAAAGTTAGAAATATATTTTTTGGGAGATGAAGCCGATTGATGCGCAGATGCAGACTGAGGGATGACTCCAGCGGTGGACAGGACTATAGGAACTATATATACACACTCCATATTTCACAAGCGAAGAATTTCTGTTTTCAAATATTTTTTAATTGTATCATTGTAAGTAGTTTGTAGGTTGAGGGTGTTGGATACTGCAATATCTATGATGTGTGTGATTTTCTTGAGTTTGTCTATTAGAACAATCTCTGGTCTGTTATGAAGGATTATCTTGTCGGTGAAGATTATCTATCAAAATAAATTTTGTACCTGCTGTTCTCTGAAATGAATTTTGGGATGTACATGTAGTTCGGGACAGTGTCTTCTATTAGTTATACTTCCTGCAGAGTTTCTGATGGATAATATTAGCAACCTGATTGTGTCTGTGGGTGTAATCTGTCAGTGCTAATAGAGTGCATCCTCCTGTGATGTGTTGTATTGTTTCTGGTTTAATTTTGAATCTCCTACATTTGTCATCTGTTATGTCAGTATCTTGCAATGAAAATGTTCTATAGGTTTTTGTGCTTCTTACTTGGTCTTGAATTGCCATGAGAAATCCCTCCGTTTCCGCGTATAATAATAATAATAATTATTATTATTATTATTATCACTTTTCCAACGAATATTTTGCGTATGGGGGGAAGAGAAAGGGAATAAGGCAATTCGACTGCAGCAAGGACTTAATATTGACTGAAAAAGGGGAATCGTATTATGGAGGACTGTGTGGAAAGAATGTGTAAGATAAAGAATGAAACTGAATGAGTTTCAAAATAGAATGCACAGTACCTGCCTTTTCGTGCTGGAGACGTATATTTTACGTTGAAGCGAGGCAAGGAGATGCCGTCTGTGAGAAAAACAAAAATAATAAAGACAAGAATTTTTCCGTCTATTGTCACAGTTTGAAATACTGAAAAAATCTACTAATCTATAAGTTCTTGAGTAAAATTGTACATTAAAACTATTAATTTTTTATGTAGTAATAATTGTATGTAAATGTAATTATAAGAAAAATAATTCTAAATACTTAGTTTCTTTTATCGCTTTTTTCTCTTAAGCATTCCAAAGAGACTTGAATATATATCTTCTATATCTGGGTTGAAGTCGCCTTTGATACACATTTTTTTAGATATTTCTCTCACAAAATATTTTGCAATGTGTAGAGGCGGAAGGAAAGTAATATTTGAAGTGTTTTCCCTTAAACACAAGTTTCAATTGTGCCTTAGAACAGGACCGTTTACGCTCTTGCTTTACGGACCACTGTGGGTTTATTCTTTTCTCCCAGCTAGATACTTACACTTTTTTCATTAAGACCAGACTGAATCAAAGAAAGGTCAAATCCCTGTGAGTCAAATCCCGTTCATTATTTCAGTATCAAGGGCACTAATGGCCTTGACGTTGGCGATCCCTAAAGCCCAAAGAAAAAAAATTCAGTATCTGCGGTTACATACACTACTTAAGAAAATTATTCATTAAATAATTTGGAATGAATTTGACAATAAAATTATCTAGCTTACTCTTCAGGTAGATAATATTCTGAGTGAAAAATATTGTTCTCTATGCCACTTAGGTTTCGCGAATTTTCTTAGTAATTGCTATACCTCATAATCCTAAATGATTCTAATTTCTCTATTCACTTTGCACTCTGTGATAGTTGATTGTATTGGTGGAAAACTTTCGTCAATTAGTCCACCGACTGAAATTTATTTTTAAAAGTACGATATCCTTTACGTAAGCAATTCCATGTTGCTGCGACGTTGCACTAGGGTGCGTTTTGCTCCGAATTGACCGATATGAACGGTTCTTACTTAGAAGATACTTTTCGTATAATTTTCATTATAGTTAATGTTCATACAATCATACACTGAGAAAAGTAAAGTGATAATTTTGACCAAGATATCATAGCAAAGTTGGGACGAAAGAAAACCTTGGTAAAATACCTAGTTTTCCTGATAAATATTTCCTAGATAACCGATAAAACCCCTTGTTGAGAATAATGATAAGAACATCACCCGTATTAGGACACAAACCACGAAATTAGTCACGAGTTCATGCTAATAATTTAGTTATCTATTTAAGTTATAATCCTTTTTTTTATCGGGGCTTTACAGCTCGCCGACATCTAAGTCATTAGAGCCCTGAAATTTCTGTACAGGTACGAAAAGTGGTTTTACGCACTAAGGAGAACCAACATGACTCTCCTCGTGTGTGGGACTCGCCGAATGACTCGACCATACCCACTAAAAACCCTCCTGATTTACCATATATTCGAACACCAAGAAGACAGGAAAAGACAGGCAAAAATTACCTGAAACATTATAAAAACGGAAACAAAGAAAGATGTAAAGAGAGAAGATGCAAATTTAAAGAAAAGGAACAAGAAAGAACGATGTAAATATAAACCCTCCCGAGAACTTGAAGAAGCTCCGATTCATTTATGGATTAAAGTTATACCATACAAATAAAGATCAGATACTGTGCCAAAAGCCACATTCCTGAAGGAATCTAAAAAGGCACAACAAAGTCGGTTCATTTTGCCCAACCCTAACGTCCAATCTGTTGGGTAGATTGTGTCTCCGTGGCTGGTAATATATTTGAGACTCTCCGAAACAATGTGTTTCCGTATCAAATTTCCTGATTTGTTCTGATTCTCTAAGTGTCCTTCAAGCAATCCAGACTATGTATCCTGCTGATAAACTAATCCAGAACATCCAGGATATGCTTTTATCGCTCCAAAGTGATGGAAAGAACATAATGTTTTGCTGGATTCCCGGACACGTGGGAATAAGAGGAAATGAGAAAGCAGTCGTTTCCGCAAAAGCAGCATGCCTCAAGAATCGCGTGGATTTCTTCACGATTCCAAAACGAGATCTCCTAAATTCCATCAAGACAAGGATTTTGAGTGAATGGAACAATGAGTGGTTTGCTGTTGAAGGCAATAAGCTCCGACTTATCAAATCCTCTGTTAAGTCATGGAGCAGTTCCTGTAGGTCAGCCAGCTGCGACGAGATCTTGCTAACCCGCCTGCACATAGGACATTGTCCTCTCACTTATCGGTATCTGTTACTACTTGATGATGAACCCGTTTGTGAGGAGTGTAGCTCTTCTCTGACAGTGCGTCACCTACTGATTGCAGAAAATACACCAGAATACGGAGACAAATATGCCTGGCTGCAGATTTACTGACAATTCTCGGAAATGAAACGGATGGTGTTGGTAAACTATTAAATTTTATGAGTAGATAGGGGCTCCTCTCACAAGTTCTCGGGAGAGTTTAAATTTGCATTCTTCTTTCCTCTTCCCTGTCTTCTTTCCTTTTATCTTTCCTTTCCGTAATTTGAAAATCATAATTTTTAGAATTTTTTTCCTTTTTATGATGGAATGTGTTCGGCAACTGTTTCCTTTTCTTTTCTCTCATCTTTGTATTTAGATATTTGTTGAATTCGGGAGGGTTTTTTTAGTGGGTATGGTCGAAATATTCGGCGAGTCCCACACTTGGGGAAGAGTCGTTACGGCTCTTCTCTGTGGTGCGAAACTGCATTTTCCCCCACCTGCAAGGGTTCTAATGACCCTGCCGTTGACAAGCCCTAAAACCCCACAAAAAATATTGTTATACGGTAAGTGTTGTGTTGCAAGTCTCAGAGATGGTGGAAGTTATGATCCGAATACTTTTATTGTTATTCAGTGTAAAATTCTAAGCTGACTTTAAACTATTTCAGAGAGGAACATTGAAATTTGCTATTATTTACTTTCGATTGTAAAAACATAAATAATGAACTAAGATAAATCTCTACAGAATTATTAGTTACATGCTCTGTTAAATCTTGCTCAACACATCAATGGCGTACCACAATTTTTCTTGGGTAAAAATGGGTACCTGGTCTATACTGGTGTCAAATCGGCCAGAGCGAGATGTTGGTCACGTCTCTTCCTCCTTTCGTCGGTGCCCAGTAATTGCGGAGCTCTATCACACACCTTAAGACCCGTCGTGGGACATTTTAACTTAAATCTATTAATAATGGTAAATTATTATCTGTTTGTAACTTCGTCCTAACATTACCCCCAATTTTAGGAAGGTTAAGCAATAAATTTTTCTCAGTATACATTGCATTGATATTCTGAATATTTTACATTGATATTCTCACATTTATGAAGCCTTTTTGAATATCGTTAAGAATTTACACCAAATCTTTATACGCTCGTAAATCTCGCCATCCACTATGTCTTCATCTCTCGACCTGCCAGCTTTCAACGAGCTCTCAACCTCAGTCCATGTCTTTCTTCCATTGCTCTTTGTCACGTAACGTGCAACCGGAGAGTGCGTGACTCCAGACTCCGTAGAAGGCTCTCTTATTGAACCTTACTACTGGCTGTCGACCATCCACCCTCAAGCCATCATGTGGCAGAAGGGTGCGTTTATGTCAACTTGCCCCACCCGTCGTACTGTTATGGGAGGCGACGGCATTAGACGCCTCCTTTAATGTGTTGCCAACCCCACTCCTGCTCTCCTCACTCTCAGTCTGTGGAAGTACTGATAGCGTGTTTACTGGCGACGTCCGTAAGTCAAGAAGCACACGGGCTACTTTCGATTTTCAACAAAATTACTATTTTTATTTTTTGAATTATTGAAGTTGAGTTTTGAACGTTTATTAATAACTTTCACAATCGTATGTTTTATTTATAAATTTTAGAATTTTGGTTATTTAATGTGATCCTCCCCCGTGCTATATGTCTAACCTACAACCTAATTTCATTCAAATGACATATTTTGCTAAAGAAAATCCGAATTCTTTTTATGCTCATTTCATGATTATTTACGAAATATAACACGTACTTTCAACTTCTGTCAAGTATTAAAATAGTTATAATCTATTTCTGATGACCTTACATTTCTAGACAATTCAACAAGTTACCTCGCCAATTGCGTCGCGTAGGTGCAACCACAGGTTTGATGGCTTTGAACCTCGACACATTGTAAAATAAGACGTTAAATAAATATCAACACGGGACTACGTAGTTTCTGTTTTTTAAACCCTTCTTAGTGTTTCACGATCAGTAGATTTTCTAACACTTGTGATAACATTATTGACAACGAGTACAACTTTAAGGTGGGACCAGCTGCACTCCAAGTTAGTCAAATCACTGAGATGAATAGTCGTTTTCTTTAGTATTATTCTAATTCTTTTAAAACACAACAATATGAATTATAATGATGAATGAACACTGTTTAATTTGTATCGATCAGTTAATAATATATTACAAACAATATTCAGGAACTCTCTTGAACTCGTTTAAAATGCATAAGAGTATTTACAAACATGGCGGTCGAGCACAATGCTTTCGATATTTGTGCATCTTACGTCAGAAAAAGCAAAATATATTTCTCAGATGTCCGGAGACCTATGTGATGTGACAGATAAAAGTGATGTAAAAATACTACGGAAAATTTACAACCAATCAAAGTAAATTTCCTCCACTTTCGTGATTTAAAAGTTGGCCATTTTTTGAAAAGTGTTTTCTCCCTAAGACGCAACGTATTACACCATGAATTATAATTGTAATTATTTGATTCGAATGACCGGTGAGGTATGTTTATGAAGTTGACATCACCGTAAGTACATGTTACTCAGTTTATTTATGCCCATTTCATATATGTTTGTGATTTAATTCTACCCACGTTAGTAGTACCTTCTCACACAGAAACAAACAAAGCTCGTATTTATTTCAACCAAAGTTCATTAACAAAGTAAGCGTGTTGTTTCAACATGTCCTCTAAAGAAAAAAAATGTCACAGTTACCTAGTTAGAACATATGAGCTCGTGATATATTTTACTGAAATAATAGGCGGTGAGTATGGTAGGTAAAATATTGAATTCCTCCAAGATCTCTCCCGGAATCATTCATTGTTTCCACTGAAGACCAAGTGCACCTTTTGCAATGTCAAAAGTCGTGTCATTACTGTAAAAACAAGTCACCTTCTCTAATTAATTATGTGTTCAATAGTATCCTATCAACAACCTTAGATAAACGCAACTTTTGGCGTCAACTGTCTATTTAGCAAAGAAATATATTTTGAGTATATTCGTATGAGGTATCGCAGGGAATTATGGCAGGGTATTTTGGGAATTTTTCCTGTTTTCATTTCTGGAAAATTCGATAATAAAATTACACGATACGGTATATTATCTATCTAGGAAGTGGAAAAAAATGATGTCACGTCTTTTTTCCTATCATTAATGTGTAATAACATATTATTTGCTTTTTACTTTCTTTTACCGTATTTGACATCGTAAGAGATTTGTCTGTATTCATATCTGCTACGACAAATATTCGTTTCATTCACTCTCTTATGGATATATAACATTACTGAAGCTACTTTTCAACATTAAATTAATGATATTTGCATATATGTAACAGAAGTTTCTGTAAAAATTTCTGTCGTATTTGAATGAACTTAGAAAAATTTGAGACTGACATTTCTGTTTCATGCTTTATATTTGTAAATCATGAATATTTTCGATACGTTTAGAGTAGAAGGAGAAAAACATGCTATTGTTGGAGATAGATCATTCATCCCCCAATACTTCGACTAGTGAGTGAACAGTTGGCAGCTACGCGGATTACTCTCTGCTACGCGGGGAAGAGGAAGTGAAGCCGTGTGCGAGCGGAGACGACGAGTCAATCCGGTGCACCTGCTCCAATGGCTCTTCGTATGCACAGCACATAGTGCTCCTCACGGGCGGCTCTGTGACGCAACGTACTCTCCCCTCGTTCTTTCATATTCCCTCCTTCACGCACACTGCATCTGCATCTCCAACACTCATCCCTCGCATGCCATCTGTGACATTTCGTATTGCTAGCTGCAGCAGAATGCCATGGACCAACAGGAATATACCTGTATTGTTTATTCTGGGATACTCCGCATTTTGTGCGAAATTAAACAAACCAGTGATGAACAAAGATAAGTGTTCCCTACTGCCACATTAATGAAATGGGAATTATGAAGAACGGGTTACATAACTAAGTACTTTGGTATTACAGATAGAGTTGAATATTGATACTGATTTCTTTTGTCGTTTTCAGATGAATTAGTTGAAAAATATTTGTTTGTCTTCTCACATGTACTGTCAAATGTTTGTTTCGTATATGATTTTCCTAACTACAGAGGAGTTGCAAAGCGTTTTAAAATGTGCATGCATTATACGAAGCTGATAATTTCAACGAAGCTGATAAGTTTAGTAGTATATTTTCAATAATTGTTTGTTCATTTTGTATTTCTGTATTTTCCTAGTTACAATATTAATTCTCCATAAATTTTGAAGTCGGTGAAAGTAGTGTAAAACCAGGTAAGTGAGTCATACTGGATACCATTCGTTCTGAGCTATCAACCACATAAACAGTAAACTCGCATCTCAAACCCAACCACAGTTCTGCATGAGTCCTGCCAGACTGTGAAGTTCCACGTCTTTTCAGGGAAGGTAATTACCAAATATAATTTTTTAACAATATTAATGATGTTTGAAACGACAAATCAAGCAGGCACAACGTTGATAAATTTTGTAACTATCTCAATATTTCATCCAGCTTTCGCCCGTTATTTGCTCATTTTATTTATTGCATTCACTCATCCGGTTCGCAAGGGTAGCTATATTGGTGAATAATTTATATGGTTCTCTTGTGACTTCTCTTTTTATTATCTTATTTTAAAAAGTAAAACAACGATAGAGAAAAGTGAGAGAAAGAAAGAGTGAAAGAAAGAGTGAAAGAAAGAAAGAAGGAAAGAAAGAAATAGGAAGAAAGATAAAGAAAAGAACCTATGGTATTAATATGAGTTAATACATTTCAATTTGATTGGAATAAATAAAAGGGATTTGTCTTTTTTTATTTATTCATATCTGAAACGAGGTTTTCATATTATTGATCTCTGATTATTTTTTTAGGTTGCACGATTACTACCAAATTGTTATATCGTGGATAAATATGTCACTAGAAGATGTAATTTATTTGTTCCTTAAGTAGTTTTATATTATTTATGTGAAATTACTTTCGAGAATACACATCATTTGTAGGCAATGAGACTTGATTTATTTACTTCACTGTATAAATATAAGAAATTATAGGAATATTTATAAGTAATTTGTGATTCGAATTATACCAATTCCATACGATATCTTGCAATTATATTCAAATTCTGTTAAAAACTATATTTTATCACAGTATTACGCAAACGTTTTTTACAGAAACTCTAATATCGTTTACATTGCCTATGAAGACCTTGCGAGACATCGAATCTCGAGATGTCGTTTAAATATAGAGAATGGTAAAGTTTATTGAAGTCAAGAATATACAGAATATTTTTGTTATAGAAGCCCAAAATGTGTATAATGAAAAAATACAAAATATTTATTTAATTGCGGTGTAATGAATCGTTACGATTTACCCGCCGCACGATGTCTTCCAAATATGGGCGCCGTTTCAAATAGACCTACGATTGGTCGAACGAAACTTCCCCTGTCGAAGGGGAAGCAAGAGGAGAGAGCCGTTGCAAACCTAACATCCAAAACTGGTCTTAGAAAAATAAATGGGCCCTTTTATGTCATCAGTAGTGTACCAAAAACACCTTCACGTAACATTTCATCGTAAGACCTCGAGCCACTTCCACCCGAGAATATTCGACAACTGGAAACTTCCCAAAAAAGGGGAAAACTGCCATTTTAACGTCAACTCCTTACAAATAGGAACTTGAGTGGAAGTCCTCAAGTGAGCTAAACCTTCAATGAAGGGGAAACTTTTTGTAGTGGAGAAAACCCCAAAAACAAACACCTTAGCTAAGGAAAACAAATAAATTTGCAAAGAAAGTGAAGAAAGAACCTCCTTAAGATTGATGAAAAAGCGGAGTGAGTGCGATTAGAAGATGAAGACAAAGAAGATGATCATGCATGGCCTGTTTGTTTCGCAATGGTTTATTGCGAATTCAGTGCCTGGTGATGAATGAATTCAATGTTCTACGTGCAAGGAGTGGGTACACGGGGGGATACTGAGATCGAGAACAACAACTTTAATTCGTCTGCAATTTTCGCTATAGTGTCACTGCTCAAATTACATTGAAAGAATAGTAATGTATGAAATCAATGTTCTTTCCTTCTTGTGAGGTATATTTCTGCTCTTATTTACAATTCTTGTATTTTGTTCTTGACGATAATTGAGTACCGAGTTTTACCCCGTCCTTTGCAAAAAATAGTGTTTTTCCAAGTTTTCAATTTTTGTGTTTCATGTTCATCTTAACTTATTTTAGTTAGTGTCATAAACTAATATTCTAAATATATTTCACTCATTGTGAATGTCATAATAGTTTACAACCAAATGGAGGTTAGTAATAGTTACATAATGTGAAATAAGTTGCATCAGGGCATCATAAGAGTGACGGTACCCAGTTACTTCACTTTCCGTACTTTTATTTGCTTTCATGATCTTTAAATATTAAATTTTTAGTTCTCACGTTGGATTCAATAACTAAATCAACCCTTGTACTCAATGAAATGTTCCATTGTTTTCAGAATTATCAGATTTGTGAAAGTGTGTGGAGTCTCAACCGCTGTTCCGTCAGTGGAGAAACAACTGGGGGCTGACAAGTATTCAGGGAGTTCTCGTGGACATTCATATGTGCTCCGGCACATTTCTTTCTTCCAATTCGCATCTCGCGAGTCCTTTGTTATTCCGAATGCAGTGCTCGTCTGATGTTTCCTCTCCCGCTTCCCTTCCGCGCCACCACTTGACGCGACGCTATCGCAATATCTTGGGTGATTCGCGCGCCCTCCAGGCGGGAAGCGGATGGATATTGCCGCACTGTCTGTGACCCGAAGCCGTTGGCGCAAGCCGCCGCACGCCATTAGACAGCATCTTGACGCCACTCTCAGAACACGCGCCGCACTCTTTTTTTTAATTTTCATCACACTCTCTGCTGTTCGCCTGCCTTTGTTCTCTTTATCTTAGTTGGCCTTTGTCGTTTAATACGATAACATTTTCAACAATAAAATATTCCATTGTTTTGAAAAATATCGTTTGAAACGAATGAATTTTCATAAATATTTGTTTATCCATCATTGTATTGTCAAAAGTCATATCTTTTGTATTGCGTCTTCGAAAAGAAGTATCAAATAATTATTTTATGTGAATGAATTGGGCCAATTTACTTTTAATTTTCGGCTCAGGCACGAATCAGAAAATGATTTTAACTCTCTCCAAATTTTAAGACATTTTATGCAATAAATACCGCCAAGAATAGTCCTTTTTTTACTCCCATAATTTCCGGAACAGAAGAAAGATTTTGTCAGTTTATATTATTTATTTGATTCACTGTATCAAAAAATTATTTTACTTGTCAAGTCAAAGAATTTGCCAATACCTAGCTTTGCACAAAACACAGCTAATGCGTCTCTGTAGCAGACTCTTTAACAATGATGTTACCCTGGACAAGAACTGAACGCAATACTTAGTCTATACTGACCTCTGTTTTGCGTATGATTTATTATTAGGGCCAGAATTTTAATGACAATTCATGTATTTTTTATAAACCTTAAAGTGAATTTTACAACAATTTATGCACGAATCCAGATATTGTAGTGTAGAAAAATGTTTTTTGTATTTTGCATATAAAGTCATATTTAAACCTTGTTTAGTAATTGGTCATATTTCCGCCAACTTTTGCCATAAACGCATACATTTGTCATATTTTTTAAGGCACAAGAATAAAAAGATTCAAATGTTTCTCACATGATAATGTTTCAAGTGATATTGTCTGAAATAAACACAACAATTACACAACAAAGATTTATTTGAAACGTAGACAAGCAGCGTAGCACACTAATCGGTTTTCGTTGCGTAACCCACTGTTGCGCGGAGTCGACAAATCACTCTCGAAACTCGAACGCGACTCCCGACACAAACATCGCACACGTGGTCACACTATTCGGTTTGAACCCTAACTCAGTCTGGTTCAACGTGCCGAAAGTAAACTGCTCCAACAGCATGAAACTCCTGGGTTTTGTTCGTGATTTTGGAGGGAAGTTCTTCAGGACTGACGGGGAAATATTATTGTGTAAACTATGTGAAGTTAAAGTTAGTGCAGAGAAACGCTTCAATGTGCCACAACACTGTAATACCGCGAAACACAGCAGCTGTGTGAAGAGAAGTGCTGAAAATGACAGCAGACAAAGGCTGCTATTTGAGCAGACAGGTCCATCTTCAACTGTGCAATCGTTCTTCAAGGACTTGTGTGAGATGATGGTGTCTCGCAACATTCCATTGGAGAAGCTGAAGAATCCACGCTTCAGATAGTTCTTCGAGAAGTACACAACACATCCAGTTCCAAATGAATCAATATTGAGAAAACACTATTTATCCGTGTGCTACGAGGAGGTTCTCAACAAAATACGAATGAGTGTTGCTGACCAAAAGATCTGGGTGTCCATAGATGAAACAACTGATGTGGATGGGCCTTATGTTGCAAACGTTGTTGTTGGTGATCTAAAAATTGACGAGCAAATTGATTGACCTAATTTTGGTTACAAAAATTGTTTATATTTTCAAGCAAGTTGACGAATATTAAGTTTTTATGTGAGCGGCCTTGAATATATTTTTATTTCGCTTGTTACGTGTGTGACTAATCAAAACTTATTCTTTCTTTTGAATTATAAAGCTCAAAATTTGTTTTCAGGGTGATTGGTGAGTCATTAGGAGATATGCACAATAAACTTTAACAAATACATTTCGTTCTTTTGATATGAAAGTGTTATTCTTCAACTACTGAAAATTTCGTGATTTCATTGATGTATATTATACGTAAAGACAAGGTGACTGGAAGGAAAAAGTTTGGATTGGTGGAAGGAGAGTGGCACAACATCTGACCATTTAGTAATTATCTTTAATTTGGATGAAGATGAGAATAAAATAATGGGAGATCTCAGTATGGATCTAAGCAAAATGGATTGGTAAAGTTTGAAATTGCATTGGGGGAAAACAGGTATAGAAAACTACGTTGGCACCTTGCAAATTAACATTTTATGAAGAGCTCATGAGTACGCACGTAATCAGAAGAGAAGTGATAAATTAGAACGACCATGGTGGAACGCGAACTGATGCAAATAAAGAAAGCTCGAGAGCCGGCGAGACGCAAGCAGCAGAAGAAAAGACTCAAAAGAAGGGTGAAAATGGAACCAAAGAAGAATACAAACGAATATATAAGAAATTTAAAAGGTCTTAATAGAAAGTTAAGAAATCTGGAAGGAATTTTTGAACGGAAACTTCAGGAAGAATATTTGGGGAATTTCTTATCTAATTTCTCGGAAAAAGGTGAAGAGGAAAGAGATGTGGAATACTCTTAGTTTAAGTAGAGAGGCAACAACAGATTGTAGAGACACGGGTGATAAAATTCTATATAAGATACTACCACAGGAAGATCAAGGTTATGAGTGAGCGAAGATGGAAGTAGAGGATGAACCGGTACCAAAGATAAGTTTGGAAAAATTGGACATTACGATGAATAATCTAAAATTAGTAAAAAATCTAGGATATGGTGTAATTCGTATGGTTAACATGAATAAAATTCGTATGAAAAAATACGGAAAAATATTTGTGATTTATATAGCAGATGCGTATCAAAAGAAAATTTCCAATACAGTGGAAAATTGCCAAGGTATGTGTATTTTTAAAAGGTGGAAATAGAGATTCGGTAATGGCCAATTCGTACTATCTCACAAACCTTCTACCTTGTTTTGGAAAACTTCGAGAAAGTTAAGGCAGAGATAGAAAATAGACTTGAGACGAGATAAGAAAATGGATATCACCTTCATGAGGAATAGTATGGTTTCCGCAGAGGGATGTCAATATGTTTCTCTCAACATAATGAGACTATATATAACATAAGGAACAACACCAAAGCTAATTTACTTCCTCAGACAGGAAAGCATTTAACAATGTTCATTGGTGGGTGCTCTCTGAGAAATTAAAAGGGTGTAACTTGAATTCGTATGTGTGTATATATATATATATATATATATATATATATATATATATATATATATATATATATATATATATATATATATATATATATATATATATATATAT
>NNCF01134888.1:20504-37506 GCA_002313205.1 Laupala kohalensis
TATATATATCATGTGTTATGATGGATTATTTTATGCATAGATATACTTACATAAATATTGGAAAAGTGGGGATAATTAGAGATAACCGCGAAGGATGTCCTCAAGGAATCCACGGTTGACCAACGCTTTCGAACTTTGTAATAAATGGGATTTAAGAAATCGTAACTTATAGTGGAGTCAAGGTAGTGACCTACGCCGACGATCTGGTGGTTTATTAATGAAGGGAACTTCAGACGTATCGTAGAGTGAAAAGGGGATGAAATTTTGAAGAAGTGTAATGAATGGCACGGAGAGAAAGTTTGAAATTGCAACAAATAAATCATATGAAATACCCTTTAGAGTAAAAGAAAACGATAAAAAGAGAGAACTAGTTATTAAACAAACGAGGGAAGCGAATTAAAATAGTGTATAGTCATTTTCTTTGGGTGTTATTTTCGATTTCAACATGACGTTTTGAGATCATATAGCGTACGTGGAATCTGAAGCTAATTAAAACTTATTATCGACTGAGAAAAAAATGTTTAAGTAATATCGGTAGGAGACAGCTACTACAACTGATAAAAGTGGCGATAATACCAATTATAAATTATGGCTGTGAGACATGAACACTGACCTTGAGGACTGTGAAAACTCGTGAGCGGTTAGCTCGACTCCAACTTTTGTGTTTGGTAATATTGGTCGGTTCGTATCATACTACTCGACAGATACACTGAATGGGTTTTTGAGTACAATGTCGATTTACTTGGTCATTCATAAAATTAACATTACGTACAACGATGCAACGAGAATGTTAACTTGTACTTAATGGGAAGACGGTTTTGGGGGATGATAAGGGATAGAAACTACGTATATTTACGAATTTACTTTTGGAAATTTGGCAGGTACGATGGAAGAAATAGTGAAAAGGAAGGAATCTTAATAAATTTCTACCAGATGTTCATTTCGTAGAAGAAATGGTCTCCACCAACACAACATATGGCAGAAGTAATGTCAGGACATGAAGATATGAACTATTTATATATGATAGGTTTTAAACCCAAGATTTGTGGCAAAGACCAAAACCGGTGACATTATGAGGGATTTTTAATTTTATAATAAAGAATGAGCAAGATTTATTGCGAAATTGAAGATGATATATTTTGAACAAGGGAATATTTTGAATTAATAGCGACAGAAGAAAGCATAAAAATTTCAAAACCTATAAGGGTGAAATTTGGTGAATTAAAGAAAGGATGAAATTAAGTTAGTGTAGAAAATTAATAGGGATTCATTATGTTTATTTTGTCATATAATGTTTTATGATGGGGATATGACTGTAAAATAAAAACGAAAAAAATTATACACTAAAAATTATGAGAAGCTAATCATGCTCGTGATGGGTAGTCAATGTTGCTAGCAAAGAATAAAGAGCATTGGAGAAATACAAATATATGAAACAGATGTACATGAAGTCCCCAGCCTGACTACAAAAGGTTATCCTTTTAAGATATAGTAAATCTGCCTTTCACCAAGTCAACCATAAATGCCATTAAATCTGTTGTATATTGCAACTGTGAACATTTTACACACCATACTGACACAGGATGTTGATGAGCAATTTTGGGAAATTTCTTGCTTCATTTTCTCAGATTATTTCTTTGTTGCAGTGTTTTCTACTTTACCCTTCTTTAATAAAACTATTGCAACTGATATTTAAACGTTCGGTCTCAGTGATTGATTAGCTCTGGAACGACGTTTTACTGGTCCTGAAACTTTATTATGGATTTTTATTAGATGTCATATTTCACTAAACATGAGTCGAACTATTTAAGGCAAATCAGTCGATGTCGATTGCCAGGCATTTCAGATACTTTCATAATTAGACAGTACAAAAATCTTAAGTACATCTAGGTACATATGTGGTGCCTTGATTCGACCATCTTTCGTTCATTTATTTCTCTGAAAAAATTTTTACTTCCATTTTTAATTTTTCGTATTTGTTAATCCATGTTCTTTATATCATTGCCCAGTAGGTATAAGTCTTTTATTTTCCTCGTATGCAACTTGTTTTGTCATATTATTAAATTAATAGTATTCAATTTAATCGTCATATAGTAAATAAAACAAAATTTTGCAATGTACACATCTCAGTAATGTTAGTCACGAGGTTAAGCCCATTAAATAATTTTGTTGTGATATTACACTTGAAGTCTTGTAAAATTGTTTTTGTGCAGTTCAACAACAGGTGACAGACACACGCTCAGGTTCAGCCAATATCTTCCATCAGTCAACGATCTGAGAACAGTACTTCTGTCCGTGAAACGATGAATAAGGTGGTAGAAACGTTCCAATCTCAATTTCAAATCGCATTCGCCATCCGCTTTGTCTCCTGAGTCTATGGTCTAATAACGCATCAGCAGTGCCAATGCGTGTATCTGTGAGCGTCACTCACTGCACCCATTGATCCTTCACTTGATCTTGCTTCCGTTCATCATTTGTTCCAAACCATTCCTCAAATCCAAGCGCCGCCGCGCCACTAACGCAGAAGAGCATAAATCACGTTTCTTGGGAGAATATCTTTTGCATCGTAATTCATGGATGACGGAGTGCACTCTCATTAAACGAACTTTCATTCTCAGTAGACAAAATAGCTAAATAACTATTTTTTATTCATATTGAACCAACGTACTTGATTCATTTATTTATTATATAATATAAAAAATTGCAGTTCAGTATTATTGAAAATAAATTTAGAAGCATAAATATGCACATTATTGAAGCAATTTATTATGTGTAATAGTTATTTTTTATTTTGTAACTTTCCAAAAACTAAAACAACTCTTTGTTTTATATAAATGAAAAAAAGCACATTAAAGATTTATTCCAGCGTTTTGCTCTTAAAAAATGGAAGTGAAAACCTTATTACATAAAAATGTCAACCCTTAAAAACTTGCATTTTCCCACAGTGTACCGAGCCAATAAAACTAATACATATTTTCTATGTCTCTAAATGTATTGACAATATTGTGATAAATTTTTGAAATACATTTAGAGTAATATATATTAACTTCTGATATCTGTACGGATATTCACTAACCTAGGAAATTTATAATTGCGCTCACATACAAGTTACTCTCGTCATTAAATCACAGTAAACCCATCAGATGCACAGAATGACATGTTTATTGCAATTCTAAATCACATCATCTTTAGTGCAGTGCATCCCTACATCAAAGGTTACAAGAGGTTATAAATTACTCCCATCACACTGATTTCTGACTGCCTCCACCCTCAATGAAGCGCTGCACCGCGATGTAAGCGCTCCGTCGTCGCAGCGGCAGTCTCGCGAAGCGTTAGTTCGCTCGCACGCCTACTGACCGAGCACCCCTCCCCCTCTTCTTGCATATCCACGTGTCGCGTATCGCCGTAACGTATTACGTGCAATAAACAAGCGAATACAGAGGCAGGCGCTTGCTATCGCGTGCTAATGGTAATGAGTGAAAGGCGGCAAGGCGCGTGCGGAATTGGCTAAAGGGAGAAACACTGAATGTGCACCGTTTTGAAGTAAACATTACACGAGTGGATTCGTGGATAGAACAACATATCATCTCTTGCAACATGACTTAAACTCTTCTGTAAACTGAAAATATTTCTCATTAGGTTTTATTTGCGTTTACGAGAGATATACGTATCTGTAATAAGATGGTCGTATACTTAATAATAGTGGTACTGTGAGAACAATAATATAATTAACAATATTTGGGAAATTTATTTTAAAATTATCAACTCAGTAGCGATCATAACAAAAGGGTTGCATCCTTAAACGTCTTTCTATGTGGTTTCTTTATGACTCTGGAGCTTTAAGAATATCGATGATTTTTGAATGCAAGAAAAATTTTGTATCATTATTATTTTAAAGGAAACAAACCTGTCAGCAGAGTACAAGACGGCAATTGCAAGCAAGATGTTGAATTTGTTTCTTACAAATTATGTTGTAGAATTTGTCATCTATAATGATTTAGCAACATTTGACGAAAATTGGCAACTTTCACAATTTTGGGAGAAAATATACGTTCTTCAAAAAGCTGTATCTCGATAGCTATTGTATCGTAAATGCTCGTTGAACCACAACATTTTTGGAAATTAACCCTTCTTTAAAAATATATTGGAATTAATTTTTCTAAGAAATGCATTGTTAGGTCGTTATTTCAATTAATAATGAGCAAGATCAAAATGTCGATACTTTTCAGCGATAAAAAATGATCGCGATAATGCGTCGAGGTCGAAAACGTCTGTTGTATGTTAGGGCAGTGTCACAAATAATATATCAAAGAAGCAGAACTACATGATCTTCTGCAAGGTAAATTGTTTATTTTTACTGGACTACTGTATGTCAGCGAAGTTAAAATTTGGATTCAGCTCGCCAAAAGACATAAAAACAGTGAAAAACCTAAATACGCACATTTTCCTGAATAAATCACCTATTGATTGAACAATAATCGTAATAATCAAATGAACACTCTCCAATTGGTTTGCTCCTCTGGTGGCTCAGGAGGTAGCGTTCTTCGTCTTCACCAAGTCATCCTGGTTTCAATTTCTGGTGGGACCAGAAAAATTTGTAGATTTCACATGAATGTCCCAGTTCATACAGCTGTGACTACTGAAAAGCGAACTCTCCTTCCTCTATCCACCTCCTGCTAGTATCAATAGCTAACTATTACTAACTACTCCTACTAACCCCTCCACGTGGGCCACATTGTTGGTAAACCCAGCTAACCGGCCCACCTACTAACAACAACCTACCACCCATCTCCTACCTCCTATCGCTCCATGTAGATAAGCTTCAATAGCACACCACATTTCCCATTAAAAAATACTACAATAAAAATTTGTTGCATCGCCTATGGCCAGGGAAAAATGGAGACGGACTAGTACCCGAGCCCAGAACCTCCTGATATGGCAGCTGGTGTACTATCCACTTCTTCTTTATTTCTATTCAATTACAGACTCCTTGTCTATGTTGCAAAAGTAATACAAGGAACTAATAGCATTTCTTTGTCTGCGCTTGAGGTCTTTGCGCAGCACAACTTGGCCGCACTGGGTGTTGCCCGTCCCTGCCAGCGAGGAGTATGCATATCTACTATCCCTTCGGTAAGTATCGCGTACGCTACCAATTTGGCTCACACAAGTCATGAGACTTGACATTTACTTTCGGTCTGTATTAACTTTTCACTTATTTTGGTTGTTAGTACGCATAATTTCCATGTTCTCATTATGATGCATAAAATTGGCAATCTTATAACAGGTGATTCGAGTTCACTTTGTCCTCTCCACATGCACATTCCCCTTCATCTCCCAATCCAAATCTTCAAATTTTTTCCGAAGTTCTCGTGTCCTGTAAAGAATTCTATCATAATTTTTGGTGGTGCAAACCATTTCCTATTCTTAATGTGACCAATCGTGAGTCAGTCAGGACAGTCCTTCTTTTGTGAGTTCTGTCCTTCCTCATAAAGTGTCCTCCTATCTGTCCTCCTTTTCGATATTTTAAAACTAATCTGTTAATTTCTGTATTCAGAGATGCCGCGCCGAACTGTTACGCGTCATGTGACGGTACAGTTCGGAAAGACGCGATTATGAAACGCATTCGCAGGGCATATGAGAACTTCACGTGTCTCGCACTTGTCTCGCACCATTGCGCACTTCACTCTGTTTACTTTATCTCTATATTGTACTTCGTGTTTACTTCTAACAGAAATGCGAAATTATTTTTTTCTCAGTGAATATTATACTCAGGTAAGTACAATTCACGTTTTATTAACTCATTAATTCAATTTTATGCTACCCTGTTTTCAACACAAGTGTAAAATAATTTAAATATAGATGTAGTAAAGTTTTATGCTTTTGTTATTAAAGTTTTAATTATTAATTTTATTTATTCATAATGTGCTTGCATCGTTCGTGTAGCTCTATATTTTATTTTTAATCTCAATAAGGGATGGAAATGCCATTTCAACGATCAATTGAGAAAAGGAATTTCAATTTCTCATATCAAAAAGAGACACCATTGTTTTCTGCAATATTTGCAAAGGAGAATTTTGTATTGCAGTTCGAGGTAGAGCAGCTATAACGAAACACTTGAACACCAACAAACATAAACTATCATAGATGCATCAGCTTCCCGTAGTAAATAAATAAATTTATTGTCAAAAAACAGTACAAACTGCGTATGACCACGTGGAGGGAAAAAAACTAATTTACTCTCCGGAAGCAAGCAAGGGACCATCCCATCAATTCCGATCAAGGGCCCTAAGGCAGAGGCGGATTCAAAAATTTCAGCAAAAGTTCCTAGATAAGATAAAAAGTTAGCTGCGAGTTATAATACATATATAATGTCAATATGTTTGTAATTTTAACAGAAAAATTACATGTACAAGTTATTATCGAACTATAGATTATTCTGAGTATAGTGTTTAAAAATCATAAGAATTGAAATAACACTAAATTCACGATTTATTGTTACAATAAACACGCCCCTAGACAAAGTAAAGTAACAATTTTTTTAAAACTTTTAATTATTCTGAAGATGAAAAACAGTTAGCTGTAGTGGATGGAACATTTGCATTTCATACCATAATTCACAATCAAAGTTTTCGTAGTATGGATTCTACAACTAAATTATTGAAAAAGTTTTACAATGCTAAATTTTCATGTGCCAGGACAAAATGTGAGGCTATTATTGAATTAGTATTTAAAAATTATTGTAATAAAATACTTGCAGAAGACTTGAAAAATGCAACATTTGTAACGGTTTTATGTGATGCATGAAATCATAATGAAACCAAATTGTATCTAATACTAGTAAGGTATTATAATGTTACCAAGGGCATTCAAGTAAAAATTTTAAATTTAGAATCCATTGAGGGCGAAACTGCTGAAATTTTGTCAAACCACCTATACAGAGTAATAAATGAAAACAAATTGAAATCTAAAGTTGTTGTACTAACAGCTGATAATACAAACACAAATTTTGGTGGGTGAAGTCGCAAAAGAGTGAATAATGTCTATGTAAAATTATAAGATGCCGCACGATTACAAGAAAATACTAGGAATAGGTTGTAATGCACATATTTTGTCAAATGCAATCAGCACAGCGTCATGTGCCATGCCAATTGATGTAGAATAATAATAACAACAATTTATTTGTATTTTAGTCGTTTTACTGTTCGTATGGCTACTTTAAAACAATTTTGTAAATACGCAAATATTGAATACAAAAAACTTTTAGGATATTCAAAAGTTAGATTGCTCGCTCTAACATCTGCTATAGAGTGTGGTTTACAATTATTTGAGCCTCTCCGTTCATACTTTTTAAGTTTAGACAAATGTCCAAAAATTCTGGAATCTTTTTTCAATCATGAATTATCGGAGATATTAATGTACTTTGCACATAATCAAGCATCTATTTTCCACAAAACGATTGAAAAGATTGAAGGTGAACAAATTTCAGCTACAGATGTTAGTCTTATTTTGAATGATTTTGTCCTTCAATATAAATCACGATTTGAAGAAAAATGTATTCCTTTAATAATAAAAAGAAAATTGTCAAACTTAGAGGAATGAAATTCGGGCATAACGGAAAAGTTTACAAAGAAGCGCAGAATTATTACCAAACATGTTTCCAATATGCCGAAGAATGGTTTGAAAAAAATATCACAGGAAATATCAGTTTTCAATTGTGTTTTTTGACTTTATCGCAAGTAAATTGGGCAGATATTGAAAATTGTGTTGAATTTTTATCGATAGAAATGCCTGAAATTAAAATCGATGACAATTGTCTGTTTGAAGAAATTAGAAGACAATGTATATTTAAATTCTGATAAATTAGAACAATGGGAAAATCAACATGCTAAAATTGATAAAAGATGGGTGGAAATATTTAACAATTTCAAAAATGAACACATTCCATATGAAAATGTAATTATTCTTGTTGAATTTACGTTGTGCTGCCCTCGAACTAATGCAGCAGTTGAAACAATTATTTCAATTGGTAATGATTTTTGGATAAGTGAGAAATCAAGATTGAATGCTGCAGCACTTACCGTAAAATTTAATATGAAGGCTATTTCTTGCTCCGAAATTTCCAATATATTGTTAGAAAATGATATATTGACAAAAAATATTCATTAAATGGAAAAATACTCGTTTAATTAATTAAAAAGGATGTAAGCATAATTAGTGTATTTTTGTTTGAATTAAAAAAATGTTTCATTTATTTGCGTTGCACTTTTTTCTTAAAATTTTTCGTCCTTTTTATTGAAAAAAAATTGGTCACCTTACTAATTTTTGATGATATACCTCACGTCTGGTATATATTTATCTGTTAATCGTCCTTTCGTGCTTTTTTACATCTTATTGTCCAGGCCGAGAGTGAAAATGTCAATTTCTTTCTTGTATGTTATCGGTAACTTTTAATGCCGTTTCATGTATTCTTGTCCTCCCCTCCCTTTGCAAGAGACATCGGTATTTAATATTCTGTACGTGCAAATCAATGAGTATTATCACTGTCAGAACAGCAAGAATCTCTGTCGACACTGTTCTGTAGTTACCCATTGTTTGCAGCAATCACTGGCTCTACGAATTGCAATCGGCGTTCTAACATAACGTTGACAATTTTCTCTCCTCTAACAACATTGTTATAGGTGATAGTCTGTCGTAGCGCCTCAAGGTACAAGATCTTTAAATCGGTTCTCATTATGTCGTAACGATGTATTCTGACACGCAACATACAGTACTCTTAAACGAGCAATTGTTATATATATGTGAATGTATATCTCGGAAACAGCTGTAAGAATTTTCACCATATTTAGTATATAAGGGGATTTTTACCCCAGGAATCAAATGGGCTATGTACCGATTTGGTGAAATTTCTTTTTTTCCTTGGGGAATCCGCATACAAAAAGTATATATGTAAAGGATGTATGGGTGCCTACGGCGGCAGCACTGCAACATTCGAGGAACAAAAAGCGTGTGCATTCGAGACCTTCAAATGCCCCTACTCCATGCATCACTGTGAAGCTAAGAATATAAATATATACTGATGTTTCTTATCACTACTAACAACTATTTGGTTCTATTACCTTTATTGCAAGTAAAATACGAAAATTTCCGTAAAAAATGAAATTACAAATATAATCCACGAAATGTATAGGGCAAATATTAAAACTTTCAGTAAAAGCGAAATTTTGTTAAAGATACATATTATTAATACAAAACGAATTTAATACAAAACTTGACTATATATGTTACGCACAAAACCCGAATTCCACCATTGAACGGAAAGAACGACCAAAACTAGTTTCGTCAGATGCGTTTTTGCTAGAACTAGTTTTGAGCATTTTCAAAACGATCAATAACAGTTTTGGACACTCTGCTTTTACCAGAACTAGTTTTGAGCGTGTTCAAAATGATCAATACTAGTTCTGGCAGAAGAGAATCGTCCAACTCTAGTAAAACACAAGTTATATTTATTGTGTTTATTGTTTAGTATTTGAAAAAGAAAGAGAATATGTTCCTCGTGAACGTTCACTTCGCATTAGATGCACTTTTCCCCTCATGAATGTTTCAAAATTTTTGATTAAGAGAGGGATAACGTTTACCCCACATAATATAGTTTCCAGTAATAGCCATCATACGGTACTATGTTACCTTGCACATAATAATTTATGTTGTAAAAGACACTTAACGTATACACATCACAAAGATCGTCAACTGAATATGTTATCCTTTTTTCTTTTCAATTTTGTTCTCGTAGATTTTGAATTCTACGTCTGCCCCCGACTTTGACGTCGATTACTTCGTTCCCACAATATTGCGTCATTTTGAACTTCTTCTGTCCTTAGACTTCCGTTCCGCCAAATGGGAACACTACATCTCTCCCCTTTCCATGTGGGAACTTGAGTCAACCCTAGCGACATCCCACGACACTACTTCTGGCCCTGATTTCATTCACTATAGGATGCTCAGACAACTATGTTTTCCATTGAAAGAGTTCCTTCTGGATATCTTTAATCTTTCATGGTCCGAGGGAGTACTCCCAAATTCGTGGAAGGAAGCAACGCTAATCCCCCTTCTAAAACCTGAAAAGGACAAGACAAATTTGTAGTTATCAAAGTGTTGTTTTGACGAGTTGCGTTGATAAAACTGGAGAGTATTATCAACCGTCGTCACGTCTGGTATCATGAAAGCCATAACCTGCTGAGTCGATCCCAGTGTGGTTTCAGGAAGTTAATCTTGGACAACTTACTTCTCCTGGAAAAAGGTTTCAAGATGCCATGTCGTCGGAATATTGTTTGACTTCGAGAACGCTTATGATACCACTTGGCGTCATGGTATTCTAAAACTATCCTATGCCTTAGGATTTAGAGGATATCTTCCTGTGATGATACAGTCCTTTTTGAATCAGCGTTCCTTCCGCTATGGAATTGGAAGAGACACCTCGGATCTCCTTCTTCAAGAAAACGGTGTTCCTCAGGGCTCTGTCCCGAGTGTTACCTTATTGGCAGTTTCCATTAACAGCATAACATTCGCTGTAAAGAATCCTGTCCTACACTCTCTTTTTGTCGACGACACTGACATCTTTTGTTCGTCGCAGGTGCGGAGCGACAAATCCAACTCGTCCTTAATAGATTATACCACTGGTCAAAGACGACTGTCTTTCGTTTCTCTGCTAAAAAAAACACGCTGTGTTCTTTTCAGTAGGAGACCAAGCCTTCTGGTAGAACCCCACCTCCTCCTAGGAAACAACGTTCTAAAATTCTATCCTTCTGTAAAATTCTTAGTCAGAGACTGAATTTTTGAGTCCTAATCTTTTGTCAGAGACTGAATTGGATTGAACATTTGACAGATGAAGAGCGAGAACATTAAGGTCTCTGAATCTATTGAAGTGCCGAAGTAGCAGGGAATGGGGCGCTGATCACTCCTCCTTGCTCCAGTTTTATTGACCATTCATAAGATCTCGGCCCGATTATGGCAGCGTTATATATAGCTCTGTTTGTGCAAGTTATTTGAAAAAGTTGGATAGTGTTTACCATGCAGGAATCCGACTAGTTACGGGTGTCTTCCCTACTAGTCACATTTCGAGTTTGTATACCGAGAGTGGCGAACCATCTCTTTACCTCCGGTGGCCAGTCCTCATGTTACGACACTTTTGCAACATGCTTACTATACCCGACAATCACATACACAACGCAGTATTTCATCATCTTCTTCCATCCGTTTCTAGAACAACAGACTGAGAGCAACCTAACCATTTGAATATTGCTCTAAAAACATTTTGGAAACCTTGATTATATGCACACCTAATGTTATAAATCAAGGTTTCAGTAACACTCCTTCTTGGGATTGGTACAAGCCGAAGATTAATTTTGATCAGCATCATGACAAGAACAGCACTTCAGCCATACTTTCACTTAATCCTCGACAAACATTGGACCTATATTGCTGTGTTTACAGACAGGGCGAAGCTGACCGATGTTGTCGGCTTCTCCATGCTGTCCCCCCGTAAAATCTGCGACTATCGTCTTGGAGACCTGTGCAGGGTTTACACTGCTGAGTGGTACGCCATATTGAGAGCACTGCGGTCAACAAAGGACTTTGTCGGATGTAATTTCCTGATTTGCTCTGATTCTCTAAATACTTTTCAAGCAATCCCCAGAATATGTATTCAGCTGATAAGCTGATCCAGAACATCCAGGATGTGCTCCCCGCCCTCCAAAGTGAGGTAACGTACATAATGTTTTGCTAGATTCCCGGACACGTGGGAATCAATGGAATTAGGTCACAGACATTTCCGCAAAGACGGAATGCCTCAAGAATCGCGTGGATTTCTTTAAGATTCCAATAAGTAATCTCCTAAGTTCCATTAACGCAAGAATTCTGAGTGAATGGAACAATGAGTGGTTGGCTGTTGAAGGGAACAAGCTCCGACTTATCAAATCCTCTGTTAAGTCATGGAGCAGTTCCTGTAGGTCAGTCAGGTGCGATGACGTCTTGCTAACCCGCCTGCGCATAGGACATTGTCCTCTCACTCATCGTATCTCTTACCACTTGATGATGAACCCTTTTGTGAGGAGTGTAGCTCTTCTCTGACAGTGCGTCACCTACTAACTGATTGCAGAAAATACACGAGAATACGGAGACATATTGATCTGGCTGCAGATTTACCAACAATTCTCAGAAATGAAACGTATGATGTTAATAAATTACTGAATTTTTCTGAATTTTTCCTTGAGTTTAGCTTATATCAGGATTTTTATTGTAGCCACATTTTATGTCTGCTAATTGAGGTAGTGAGCGAGTAAATATCCAAATCTCTATCTTCAATTGCAACGTCTTCTTTCTAATTTGAAATTCGTTTTTCTAGGTCCTATTTTCGATACTTGGGCATCAACAATACAATCGTCGTTATTGTCTTCTTCATCTGTAAGACTGTCAATATTGTAACGTAACCTTCCTGAAAGCTCTTTACGACCTAGATGTTGGCGAGCCCTAAAACCCCAATAATAATAATAATAATAATAATAATAATAATAATAATAATATAAATGAAAATAATGATATATCCTTTTCAACAATACTTTGTAATAATTCAAATATATAAGGTGTTTATTTTTTAAGATGTTGAAATCCTAAAATACGAGTAGTACACAATGGGTTAATCCGCTCATCGCTTAACTAATGATACTTCTTTGGTGTCATAAATTCATTGGTATAAATATCCATTTAAGCTTCCCGTACTTTGCGGTCAAATTTCGATACTTCGTTTTTCTTGATCTGTGTCACTTCCGTCTGCTTTATTGTTTATTTATGTTTTCTATTAATTTCTTATAAATCATTTCTATAGTGTCCATTGTTTTCTCAATTTAAAAGTTGGAATTCAATAATCCTTTCTTCCAGTCCTGAATGGCCGTTTTCCATTTCCGGTGCACAGAAATACACAATGGTTTCCTCGTTCACTTTATTTCTCCTCGTTCTGTCTCATTACTTGCTCCTCACCTCTTTCACTTCCCACATGAGAAAGGACTTGGTGAATTTTCCCTTGAGTCGGATTAATTCATTCTTTGAATGAATTAGAGCAAAAGCTTTCAATACAACAGGTAGACAGATAAACTACAGTCTAAACAGATAGACTGTAGAATTCCGTAGAACAAAGGTAAAGAAATATGGGACATCCAAGCATTTTCAAATATGGCTATCGATTATAGGGTAAATCTGTAGTCAAGCCTGTTATCCCCGTTTGTTTTTGATTTTCAGTATCCTCAATAGATAAGCAAATCTTCATTTATTTGTGGTTTTATTAAGAGTAAGCTCTATAATTCAGCCGAAAAGAAATTAAAACTTATGCACGTGAAATATATACTGAATTTAAATGCCACAATGCCGCAATAATTTATCCGTATGTCGATTTTGACTTTTATTTCAGAAAATAAAATAACTTCGAAACATAGTTTTATTAATAGTTGAAGTCAAAACATAACATTTGAATTAACTAAATTAACATTTGAAACATTGTTTTAAGAGGTCACCGGGCATTCTGAAGAGATATTTCACTTTTTGCCGTATCTTTCGTGCGTTTTAGTCTCGGAAAGCTGTGTACCATTGCCATGATGGCAATGCCAACTATGTGTCAGGTAATATACAGGATTATTATAAAAGATGGACCCTTTGAATGACATATTTTTAATATACTAAACGACGACACACAAGACCTTTTTCACCACAAAGGAGCTCCACCACATTGACATCTTATGTCCGTGCATTTTTTAAATCAATCACTTCCTCGACGATGAATAGTTCGCATGGAAAATGACCTGGCTCTTTACTTCTGGTCCCCGAGAAGTCCTGATCTCATGCCATGTGACTTTTTCTTGTTTGGTTGTGTGTGCTTTGTAAAGGAGGAAGTTAACGTTCCACCCCAACCGACAACTCAGCATGGCCGACCTGCGGAACTGCGGTGAACTCTGCGACACAAGAGCTGCTTCGTCTGTGGAATGAGTTCGGATACAGCTTAGATGGACGCTGTTCAACTGTCGGCCTGCGGGCCATATGCGGCCGACGAAACATTTTTCACGGCCCTAGTATAGAGAATATTTCACATTAAAGTTTCCATCATTTGTTGGAGACACGTTTTGTTATTAATCCATGCTACCATATTAAATACTAGACGTGACACATCCGATGTGAGAAAATATAAAATTGTGTTCGTAATTACCCCATCATTCATTACAATATGATATTTTATTATAAAATATTAAAAATACATCTCAAAAGTATAGCGATCATTTTTTCATCTCAAATTAATATAAATTTATTTATGGTAATTAAAATATCACTTAAAAATAAGTAAATATGACTCATTAGTTTTATTCGTCGGGTAACATTTTGAAAACCCCATACCAGGCCGTCCCGATCAATCGAAAATGTATAGAAAATTACCCGCGGGTTAAGATAGGTCCGATAGCGCTTGGATGTTTGCCGTGCATCAGGAGGGGAACATATTCAACAAGTTTAACCTATGTTTGTCAACTTTCAAGCTTCTTTTTTCCGTTAGTATGTAGATGCCAGGACGGTACGGGGGTTACAGGCTCTTCACTTGTACCATGTAACGAATAGATATATCATAGTTACCAAAACCTTGGTGTCTTTAGTGTACATTGGTGTTGGATATAATTCTCATCAATAATAATAATAATAATAAATAATTGAAAATTGTAAAACTATGAAAAATTGTAAAACTATTAAATCAAAGTTCCTATGATCTGAGTATACTCTATGAGGCTCGCTAGAGGAACGAATTCATGACACAAGGACGAGATGATGTGACTAGCATTAATTTTCGGCCAGTATCACCCTAAAATGCTACTTAATACAAGCAATCGTAATTGAATGAAACTCTAGAAATTTACTTATTAATTTTAATTTCATGGTGTGGCAAGATTCAGTTAATTAGGTCTGCTCCTCTACTTATCAACATGATTTGGGCGCAAGAATTGGAATTGTGATATGTTGAGTGACCAGGGAATGTACGGTTCCGATCCTACATTAGTGTGGAGTAGGTGAGAGAAACTCCACCTCAAATCCCACCCAGTTGAGCTGAGCGGGATATCGAACTCGCGCTCATCCGGTTAGCAGCGCGTTTATGCTCTCCATAGAGTATGAAAATGCTACCAAAGTCTGTCGATTTTATCAGTATACATTTATTTTGTGTACAAATTTATCAGTAGGTCCATATTCTTTTTCCGAATACTTTTGCAAAAATACCTATATGTCCATGATGAGTATTTCTTGTGACTACTAGACTCCCTTTGGAGTCATTGGTTCTTCCACTATTGCTTCTTCAACTTTCAATGACCATCACCACTCTGATTTTCCAACACGTCGGCTTCTACTACCCCTTCCTTTTCCTCCCTCCGTCGCCGCAGCACCAGACCGAGTTCATTACGCGAGCAATGCACCCGTTGCCTAGCGACGGCCTTCACGGGCACTCCCACTCGTCCTCCGACAGTCGCGTGCAGACGCTGCTTCTTCTAGGGCTCTGCATACAAGCTAGCGAAAATATTCACTTCTCTCTACATATTTGTTTTTTTTCCTTCACAAAATATCTCTATTGAATATAAATTATATTAATCCCTCATATTTAACCAAAACTATTTCACGTAATGTTCAACAAATATTTTGCAAACGAAACGGAATGAAAGAGAAGTATAATGTAATGCTCATGATCGTGAAAATTCAGTGTATACAGCAGCGCTAAAAAAATTGCATCTAAATTCCTTTACTCATGTAACTTCTTCACTCGTATCATAATCCGAAACTCACTATGGCAACTGAGTATCACGTTGTGATTTCGTCAGTTATCTTGTCAGTCGGTCTCTCTTCTTCATTTGTTTATTCAATCCGTTGATCTCCGCTAATGCCGAAAATGCCTTCTCCTTCCTGTAAATGCGAAAGAGAGATCATTTCTGTGGTTTATTCTTCACTCGGGAGACGAAGTGCCTGGCCTGAAACACCTCCACGAGAGTTTTGTAACCAAATATTTAAACGTTTGCTTGTGTTTAACTTGGCCAACTGTTTTCAGAGAGACTGCAAAATAGGTTCCTACTTCATATTCAGGGTTTCATTCCTTCACCAAAGTTAGTATGGGTTGTTACTATCTAAACACGAGGGAAATTAAGGCGAGATATTTATATTCTTCGTTGCTTGATTTTTGCTCCAAATGAAGTTATTGAAGTTTCATTTTGTATCTATCCCTACATTTTACATCGAACCTCTTTTTGGAGATCATTTGTCTCTTCTTTAAGACTTTATCAAAGTCACGGTAAAATATAATAGATCTGTATAAATAAATTAGGGAAGAAACTTGCCAAAGAAATATCACCGCCTCGATAGCGCATCGTGAATCCATTTAATGAATGCGATATATTATTTATGAATCAGATATCCAACATCAACCACAGTCGTCCCATTCAAAAACATTGCCACGTCGTCAACCAGTGCTCCCCTTTCGGCAATGACAAGAGACTTCCTTACTTCATTTTCCGTGCGATAGCGCGTCTAGCAAGTTCCCGACAGTACAGCAAAGAATAAAATTAGACGAGATTAAACGAGTCGAGACTTCGGCACGAGCTCATCAAGGGCGTAATTAAGGCTACTAAATTCCGCGCAGCAGGAGCAGCGAAGAGGGCGCTGAGTGAGGGAAGGGCCGCCGAGAGACCCTTCGAAGCCGCCAGCGCCGTTGGGAGCCCTTGCGTCCTAGATGGCGCCTGGGACTGTCTTCACGCTTCTTCTCTTCATCTCCCCGTTTCCGCTTTCATGGCCAGCATTTTGCGTTTCTTGTGACATTTTAGAGAATTGTCGTGGTAACTTTCACAATTTCCAAGATTTCCGTATATATATATATATATATATATATATATATATATATATATATATATATATATATATATATATATATATATATATATAT
>NNCF01134888.1:37555-63787 GCA_002313205.1 Laupala kohalensis
AAATAAAGCGACACTACTGTTTTCTATAAATTAAAAAGTTTTGAATGGAAAAAATTAGGAGAGAAATATAAATTTAAATGTTAAAGTATATACTGTTCTTCAACATTCGAACTTAAATTTCGTTCCTAATTTTCTTTCCTTCCATTTAACGGTTGGTCAATGTAAAACGAAGAGAGAATAATCGCTTCTACGTGATGTGAAAGTAGAAGCCGAAACTGTTTCTTCAAACATATGAGTATCTTTCATGTATTTTCTAGTTTTTCATTAACTACTCTTTAAATACTTCGAAAACAATGAGGGATAATTTTCACAGTATTAAATTGTTCTATATTTATACTGAATCAAGTAATTTAACATTATCTAATAATCGATTATCATTAAAACTGAAGCAAAACAATAGCCCCTTTACAATTCTACTTTAAAAAAGAAATGAGTTGCGGTGTTGGTATCGTTCTGGCGCTTAAGTTTAAAGTCTTTCACGTACTGCCCAAATCACATTCCCTATAGCTCAAAGGCAGCATGCTTGCTCACCACTGAATTACTCCGTGATCGATTCACGGCGCGTCCAAAACAAATTTGTAGCTTTTCACATCAGTGTATCAGTTCATATACAGCTGCGACAATTTTTTTATCATCAATATTTATTTGCAATTTGTTCTTACAAATTTAACATTAGGCAAATATTGCACAATAGATAAAAATGAAAAGTACAAATTCATAAGTATAAAGTAGACACTCAGCAGTGTCACTTCAAATGAACATTGAGAAAAGAAAAATTAACATTGAAAATGAAAATATATATTAATCATGTTACGTCGAATGAAAATGGTAGACGGGACCGGGATTCGAACCCGGGACCTTGAGCTCTACGCGCTCATGCGCTTACCGACTGCGCCATCCCGTTCGCTTCTCGGGTCCGTCTATCATTCTCATTCAACTTGTGAAACCCAAAGAATCCCGGTCCCGTCTACCATTTTTATTCGACGTAACATGATTAATCTGTTACCTGGCGGTGAGGTTCACCGCAATCTAAGAGATTTCTATGAAAATATATAGTTAAAATCTAGTCACTAAATCTAAAGGATGGTGTCGTTTGAGGCATCTTTTCTCGACTGTAATCTTTGTAGGATTTCAGTGTTAGAGGTGGAGGCAGTTCCCCACAGTTGTATTCTATAGGACCATATTGGTTTAAGTATTGCTTTATATATCAGTAACTTGTTGTAGAGTGATAATGATGATTTTCGACCTAGTAACCAGTACATAGTTTTGAATTTTATATCTAATAGTTTTCGGTTTATCTTAATGTGTTCTTTCCAGTTAAGTCGTCTGTCTAGAGTCATTCCTAGGTATTTAACTGTGTCACTTTGTGGTATTGGATATTGGCGAGTACGATTTCCGGGCATGTTATTAAGGGTGAATGTGGTTTGAACAGATTTGGCTTCGTTTATTTTGATGCGCCATTTTCGGAACCAATATGTCAAGTTGTCCAAGTGCTCGTGTAGGATTTGGAGGCTTCCTTCGGATCTTCTTGGACCACGAGAATGACGTAATCGGCGCATGGCGTCACCGATACCTTTTCGGATGACGGTAGATCAGCGGTGTAGAGAAGATAAAGAATGTGTCCCAGGACGTTTCCTTAAGGAACTACTTATTTCATGGGAATAAGTTCAGAAGTTCCTGATTGAACTTTACCTGAAAAAGCGTTGTAGAAAGGTAGGATTTTAGAAATACATAAAACGGATATGGTGGGCATTTCTTAATTTTGTATAAAAGTCCCTTATGCCAGACTTTGTCAAATGCGAGACTAACGTCCAAAAATACCACATTACAATAAAGTTTGTTTTCGAGGGAATTTTGTATTATCCCCAAAGCTCTGTGTACCTGTTCTATTGTGGAATGATTTTTTTTCTTTTCTAAATCCAAACTAATGGGTGGGGATAAGATCTTGTGTGAGCAGGATTTGGTAAAGACATTGTAAAATAAGTTTTCAAACACTTTTGAAAGGACAGGTAGGAGACTTAAAGGTCTGTATGATGTTACTTCGTGGGTTGGTTTCCCTGGCTTCTTGATCAGCACAATCCGTACTATCTTCCATATTGAGGGGAAGTGTCCAATCCTAAAAATTGCATTAATTATTGAAGGAATTAGTCTTATGACTTTCATAGGTACGTTTTTGAAGAACATACCCGTAAGGAGGTCGTAGCCGGAAGATTTACGGGAATGAAGTTTTTGGAATTCCTTTTTGACTTCTTTAGACTTGAATGAGCGGATTTGATTCAGCATCTGCAGGGGGACATCCATAAAATTTTTAATAGCAGACTCCTCTTCGTCTGTTGTATCTGAAGGAGTCGGTTGAAAGACTTGTGAGAAGTGCTCTCAAATGTACCTTTTTTTGGTCACTATTGGTCCAGCTTCCATCTTGTTTCCTGATTGGAGTTATAGGTTGCTGTGGTCTTTTCTTATGTTTGATTACTTTTCATAGTGAATAGTCAGTCGCCTAAGTTGCAGTTAATGATTCCATTTTTCTTCGGAAAGTAGCGTTTCTAATTTCTCGTAGACGACGTTACAATTTTTGGGATGCATTGTTAAGGATGCGTTTGTTTGCGGGGACGTGAGTACATTCTTTCTTTAATTTTCGTTGGTACGGTTTGGTTGGGTTTTACGCTCTCTTCAATTGGCGTTGAGTATATTGCTGCAGGTTGGTAAAGTATTCAATAGCTTCGTCAATGTCAAAGGACGGTTTCAGATGAAGATTAACCCTAACTGTTTCCTGTACTACAAAATTGAATTTGTTCCGATCTGTTTTGCGATTGCAGAGAAATTGTTCTTTGGTACCATTTCTTATGGTTGAGCTGATAAGTGAGATTATTGGAGAGTGGTGCGAAGATAGAGGATAAGAAGATTTCGATGAATCTTTGACAGATCTTTTCCTACAAAACAGTCGAGAGTATCAGGAGTTTTCTTTGGGTCTGTGAGTCAGTAGGTTGTTTTGCCAGTTGAGAACGTTGACATGCTCTGACTTATTACTGTTTTGTATAGTTCTTACTGTTTTGTATAGGATTTGTAAGTCTTGAACCCCAGTAGTGGTGTTTCGCATTGTAGTCATCGCCCGCCATGAATCGTGGTCCAAGAGTAGAGAAAAAACGTTCGAATCGTGTTTTTTAACTGAATGCTTTGGTGGGAAATATAATGATGAATCGTTGAGGATTCCAAATTCGTCGTAGATTTGTATTGGCGTAGCTTGTAGAAAGTCTTCATGATAATGCGAATAATCATGATGACGCACATTTTGTCGTATGAGTATGGCGTTTCCACAGTGTTAAATATGTTATAACCTTTAATATAGAGGTAAATTTTGTCAGTGAAGTGAGTTTCCGAGATCAATATAATTTCGATGACCGAGTCATACAAGTAGCATTCTAGTTCGTTTTTGTATAAGCTGCACGTTGTGAATAAAATTTCATAATAACCGAGATAATTTATTGTAAGATTACTTGGCCACTTCTCATAGGAAAATGACGTAATATGTCAGCCGTTGTTGTTGAGTCTACTTGTGGTAGGTGCGAAGTGTAGGTATTTACCCATTGGAGATACGTGATGCTATTAGGTTCAGAAGGGAATTTATTTGTTGGTTCTGCTGAATTAAAGCGTTCTCGAATCTCTCTCATCCGTTCACCACCGAGGATCAGAGCAAAGAGCTGCGACAATTGAAAAGCAAACCTTCCTTCTTATATCCACCTCCTACTACTCCTACTATTAACTACTCCTACTAACACCTCCACTTGGACCATGTTGTTGGTAAACCCAGCTTACCCGCCCTCCTACTTACAATAGCTCCACCTCCTACCACCTATTGCCCCATGAAGATAAGTTTCATTTGCACGCAACATTTTCCTTTTGCAACAACTACAAAATGAAACAAAAGTAATCATTATTATTAATATAAGTCCTTGATGAGAAATTCTACAAAATGATGAGATATCCTCAAATTTATTTTCTGCTAAAGAATGATAATGGATCACATTTTCGTTCAAACAATCAAACTTCATTGGTCAGGAAAAATAGTTTCTAGGTCCTGTACATTTTAGAGTCGCTGTATAAAATATTTCGTAAATCGGATACCGAATCCTTTTCTTATAAAGAATTCTTCTTAAGAGACTTTTATCGTATGTACCGTGCCATATATACCACGTTAATTTTTAAGCTATATTCAGTATGTTGGTAAATATTTTAGATATACCATTTTTTTAAAACTAAACTATGAAGAGTGGGGGAGATAAGAGGGATGAAAATATTGAATTATTTATGAACTCCAATCAGGTGCTCTTAAAGAAAGTTATATTCACGTTCAATGATTAATGGAAGTTTTGTCGGATCTCCATCTTTCTCCCATTCGTTTTCACTAGAAAGAAAATTGAAATCTTTCAACGGTATATCTCCTGCACTCTTTAATTGAACATTTTGGAATCTCAGATCTGTTGGAGATTTATAGTTCTTTTCCTCCTAAAGAATAAATTATCAGTTATTCCTAAATCCAAATGAAGTATGTATGGAAAGTTATCTTCGGGAATATGTGAATAGAATTTTCCTTCAATGAACGAGAATAAGAGTTGGTGTAAAATTATCTAATAGCATATGAATTCTGAAAACCACAAATTCATATTTAAACGAAACCATATGTTTTAAAACACGTTTTCCAAATGAAATTGTTGTAAGTTAGTGTATTCCAGTCAGTGAGTAATACTTACTATAACAACATCAAACAAATTATCAGTGGAAATGTTACAAAATCATAAACAATAATTGTAATGACAGACATACAAAAAATCTGAGATCTAAAGCCCCTGCAGTGAATTTTTACGTAAAATGAATTTTTGTAAGAGAAGAATTAAATGAGAAAAATATTCACACCAAAACCACGGTATTAATATATATTTTATTTCAGATAAAAATATTAATTTTTTCGAGATATGACAGTATCACCTCGCGGTCAGATAACTTCTTATCCCCCTCAAAATTTGCGCTTCGCAGTCGAAGCATCCATGCTCGGCCACTATGACAGTTGCGCCTGGCGGTCACTGAATGATTTATTTGTCCGTGTATACCTAAGATGTAACTATGTTTTATTACAATTTTATTTTAATAAAATAAAAAATTCGTACATTACTTCAAAGAGTAGATTGTAGCTCCACGCTCGAAAGACATCCCCTTCCATCAAAACAATTTCAAAAATATATTTTAAAAGTGTATTCCTAACTACTTTACTAATTGTATTGGTCTAAAATGTACGGTTTATTTCACTTTTTTGTAAATATATACCTTGTTTATTGTATGTACTTTTTATATTGTGTGACCACCCAAGGTCGCTCCCTGCACTGAAAAAAATACCTGAGTTGGGGTAGCTGATGTATTGGTTGCCAGCCGGACAGACAATACTCGCTGATGTTAGCTCGCACAGCTAACATCCGTCTGTTATGTCGTGAATTTTCGACCTTCTGTATCACAACGTACAGCATTAGCTCTAACAGCTTAAGTAGCTAATCTACAAGATAAGGGAACCTACATTAGATGATGTAAGCATGTAATATTGATTCGAAGTGAGTCTATGTCGACTATCTGCATGCTTTCTTCTCGATATTTTTTCTCAACTTTCTTGACGATATTCATATTTATTACAACTCCAGGGTCTTATCTTGCTTCATCACAGACGGACAGCCAACGTTCTATTTTGTTTGACGTCCGTCTTCAGGTATCCGACCGCGTCAGTATTCGATCCAGGGTCTTTTCCCTCTGAAGGCGCGAACGCTAGCATTGAGCTACTCTACAGTATGATGATTTATTATCTTGTGTTACTTTGTCTAAGAGTTGACACCATATTATTGGTACCATGAATAGTAAATACGTAAAATATTAATCATATCTAAAATCTTGAAAAATATATATTTAAATACCCCCCCCCCCCGAAAAACACAACGTTTTTATGTATCCAAACGTTTCTTTATTTTGAACATACTTGAAATTTACTCTTATTAGATTAATACATTTGAAAATATCATTATTTAAAATAATAATTAGGTATTTGCCAATATTAACCTTCAGAAATTCAAAATATTATCAGTGTACGGCTGCTCGACGTCGAGAAAACATTGTAAATTTTCGTCGTCTATACTTCAAGTTTCGAGCTAAGCAACGTCGGGATGCCGTCGTTTAGTCGTTGTAATGAAACATTTTGTTCAAGAAAACAACTATTCATAGTTGCAAAAGCCATGGTTGATTTGACTCCGTAAAACAATTGTTGAGGCTGCACCGCCTCAATGATGAGTCAACGAACCGAATGCGTAGAAGGCAGCGCAGCCGAGTGTCATTTAGCTGCAACTACGAACGAAATCAGTGGCGAGGAACAAACAACAGTTCTTGTAGCTAAGCCAGATTTTTGAGCGGGACTGAACTGAAGCGCGAAACATATTATCTATAGCTCTTGATGTAACTTTCTTCCTCCCAGACAAAACAGCGTTACCTTCCGCAGTGATAGAAAATTGGTCTCGTTCACACGAAAATTGGTCTCGTGCAACTACAACAAAAACTGTGGCAGCTAATGGTACTGTCTGTCCGCTAGATAACCAACGCGTGAGGTATCACAGCTGTCTTTAAGCTGAGTTATCTAATTTATTTGTTTTTTGTGTGTCCCTGGGAAAGGGACTAGAGCACAACTGTCAATGCCCTTTTTGACTAACTAGGGGTACACTCTGAATGTCTTTGATCGCGAGACGCAGTCACGCAAGTTTTTTCCGGAATGGGTCATAGTTGTGAAACATATTCCGTGTCATTTTGAACTAGCGGTCTGCACAAAGAATGTATTTGCATCTGTTGCTCCACGTATGTTATTGTTTTAGTAAATACGACAGTGTACGTCGTACTTGCTCGAATTATCATATATTTGTAGAATTATCGTTCTTCTCAAGAAAATACAATGTGCACTGAAATTGCGCTTACCTATTAAAGGCAAATGGCAGAGAGAGTTAAAAAATATTCATTCCAACTAGCATATTAACTCACAGGTTTCTTTTTTGTTATAAAAACAATCCATAAAGAGTTCAATACTCCCAATTTGTTGTAAAATCTATTGTAATTTGTTGTAAAATCTATTGTAATTTGTTGTAATATCTTGAAATTTTTGCTATAGCGAAAATGCACCATTTACCGTTATCACTACTAACCCCAAACTTCATATAAAATTATATGTTAGACTACATTAAATATTTTGTATGCGATTAACAATTTTAGTTTCTTACATTGATATATTGTGGAATTGCCACGATTGTTTTTATATCCTTATCACATCCATAAATATGTAGTTCCTATTATCAAATATACACTTCTATCATACTTCCATGCATGTAGAGTATTTTATAACAACAACAAAATTTATCATTAAAAATAATTCTTCTCAAAGAGACTCCATGAAAAATAATTGTCGCTATTGTTCGTGGAGTTAGTAGAATATACAAATTCGATGAGACCACCATAAAGAGTTCCAAGTGAAGACAAAAGACTTTTTGTTCTATCTCAGTACATAGACATTTACTGAGTTTTTCTGCATACCTCCTCAGTACGCCGAAAAATGTTTTTTTGGAGAAGATAACTCACAGCACCAATGTTTCTAAAACGCAAAAGCAAACTTTTGTGTACTACAACCTAATTTTTGTGCAAGTTGTGAATCATTACTTCCAATGGTCAAATAAGCTCAAAATTCTGTGAGAATTTTTGTCACGAATAAAGCGAGATACCAAGATTTTTTTTCTTCAACTAATAGTAATCACATCTTGGACGGAACAGTTTTGGTTTTCCCTTTCGTCAGTTACGTAGATAATGAGCCTATCCTTTTATATTTGGTTTACGTGGATCGAAAGAAAGTCGGAGAGAATTTTGAATTTAAATATAATTACAGTATGTATGTATATCGATCAGGCCAGCTATGGACCACGAAAGACGAGTACCAATAAGGCTCAGTTATTGATTTGAGTTTACTCACTAGACTCGTCTAATTTTTACCGAGCTCGGAGGAACAGCGTCTAGATATGATCCAGACCACTGTATCCGAGCATTACAACTTCGGTTGTTAGTCGCAGAGATCGGGCTCTTCATACGTCCCATGGGACATGAACACAAGGAGCTACAAATTTTATCTTGCCCCGTATCGAACCCAGGATGAATTGGTGACGAGCAATCATGCTGACACCGTGGCCACGACGGGGACTATAATTACAGTATTATATATATAATTCATTTAAAACGGGATGCGTCGAGATTCTAAGGACTAGATGAAAACCCAAAATCATATCCCTATAACATTCATTTTATTTTTTATTATCTAATTTAACGTGGGAGCGGAGTGTCGAAGAAGGAATGGATTTATCGCAAGACGCTCTGTGATTGTTCATCCTTATATCTATCTAGAGAGAAAGAGAGAGAGACAAAATGACCATCGGTTGCATCAGCCCCAATTTTTGAAACCCCTCAATTCGTGGTGATGACGTGCACCATCACCGCTGTCACCGCCGCAGCTGTTCGCGTTGTGCACTCGAGGAAAAACGGCGGTTAGCAATGGGCGAATCTGGGTGATGGTGGCGGCAGTAGGTGGCGATGAGCAGTAGACATGGCATAGCCTGAGGGTACGGGGTACACACCCTCGTACCATCTCCGGCAATAACATATATGAAAACTACAGTAATCGAGATCGGAACCACTTCAGGCCCGGTAATTATTGTTTTGGCTTATAGAAGACCTACCGATCAATACCCTCTAAACATGGGATACCTGACCATCCTCAAGCTCCTGGGCCAGAAAGCCATAATAGCCGGGGATCTCATCAGCAAATGCCACGACTGGGGCTGCGCAACCCAATATCATGCTGGTCTAACTCTCAAGCAATTTTGGACGACACTCCCGGCGTTATACTTCACCCACCGACTGTCCTCTTTCACCACATCAACCACCTTCCCAACGTCATCCTAGACAGCGACATCCACTCAGATTCGCTATCCATAACTAACTTCCATGCCCTACAAAAACTCACCTCAAGTAATCTATCCATAGGAGGCCCGTAGCGTAGTGCCTAGCGTATTTGCCTTCTACTTCTGATGACGCTGGTTCAAACCCTGTATGATCCAAGTAGAATTCGCAATGGTGGACAAAGAGGTGTTCGGACTGGCAAGATATGGGTGACGCACGGGCTCACCACAGACTCCGCATTTATGATTTTTCAAGAGGCATTTATATATTCTTTTGAAACTTGATCTGCACTTGGGTAACAGAGAAAATCCTGTTGGAATTGCGTACGAAAGTTGGCTCAAACGGTCGGAAATATGAATATAAGAAATTCAATTATAAAACAAATACGTTAACGCAATGGAGCGTATTTACTAACAGTACATGAAAATAAATTGCTACCGTTCAAGAATTTAGACACAAGGTAAAGTGTTATACTAAAAAATATTTTGCTGCTTTGCAAGTAGAAAACGTTAAGCAGTGGTTTATGATATTAATTCAAAGAACAAATATGTAGGAAGAAATTCACGATAAAATTTCGACAGTAATTTATTTGTGCAAGGTCCTTTGGAGACCAAACCCGTCGAGAGGGCCGTGGGGGCAGGGAAATCTACGACATCTACTACTTCCCAAGACTAGGTAAATGTTAAGAAATATCAATAGGACCTAACTGTTTTGTTGGTAGTCGGCGAGGGGAAAAGAGGAGTACGCAAAACATATAGATGAAATTAAAGGAGAAGTAATATATTTTCGGATGTTGACGTCATATATCCGTGGAGACGAACATACATTTCAGAGACGTGTATATATAACTAAAAAACCCAGCTGTCAAAAAACTTAAATGAATAATTATTGCATTAATTATGTGCTGAAACCGGAAAAAGATGTCCTGGTATCAAAAGATCTTAGTAAAGATAATGCGCAGATATTTAAGTGAGGAAATAAAATTATGAAATATTTATTGTAAATATGTATTGTAATATTGGAAGGAATCTTGGACAAGAGATGAGGTGGTTAGAAAAAATTCTAAAATCTTACAGAAAAAAGGAATTGTAATTTGTATGGATAGCAACGCAACAATGAAGTTGTGAGGAGACAGGCTCACAAACAAGTGGGGTAAGAAGTTGGAAGAGTTTTAATGGACCATGACTTAACGATAGCAAATAATTACGGTAGCAAATAATGACATTCAGGAAAGGATACAAAGAGTCACTAATAGACTACACACTGACTTACAATTTAAAACGTGACGAAATAAAAGTTTGGATAATAGGCACGTGGGTTGAGAGCGATCATCTAGGAATTTTATGCGAGGTTGGAGAGGAGAGGAATACTCAAGAACAAGAGAAACAGAGAAAAATAAGAATAAAATATTGGAAAAAGTATAAGGAAGGAGTAAGGCGAACATAGGATTTCTCAATACTGAGTGATGCAACAATTTCAACGAGAGAGAAAAATGACACCATTCAAATAGCATTGTTTACAGCATATGCTTGCTCCACGGGAAAGCGAGGGGGAGAACGAGGAAAGCGCTGGTGGTCGAAGAACTTAACAATATTAAAGAAATATAAAGAACAACGACGCTTACGCAACGAGAAGAAGAAACACGGAGAAATAACAAAGGCAGTGGAAGATGCAAGGAGAGATTTCAAGGACGCAATAAGGAAAGCAAAGCGAGAGTTTTGGAGAAACTTCTTAGAATATTCTGTGTCAAAGAGTTGCAGGCGAATACGTTATTTAATATCAAGCAACAAGATAAAAAGGATTTGGTATAGATTGAAAAAAGAAAGTGGCGAAGTGACAGAAAGCTGGCAAGACTTGCGACATGAGTTGTTAAGGAGTTTATAACCAGACGAGATGATACAACAGGAGCTGGAATGGCAACAACAAGGAGTTGAAAGTCCAGAGATTACCCACGAAGAACTCGATATAATAATACAACATCTAAAGGGATGTAAAGCACCAGAGATTGAGAAAATAACTAATGAATTGGCTACAACAACGTATGAAGTATATGATGAACAGTTTCTAGATTTATATGACCAATGCATACATGACGGGGTTTTTCCAAAGGAATTTAAAATAGGAGTATTGCGGATATTTGAAAAAGAAGGAAAGAGGGATTTGACGAAGGTTAATCTTATTGCCTATACTAGGGAAAATTTTGGATAGATGGCTTGGTGAGAAAATTGGAGAATATATAGAAGAAAATGGATAAAAAAGAAGTGGTGTTCGTGGCAGGTTTTCTCGGGGCACTCTGTTTCACCTTGCAATTCTTTCCACATTATCAGTTACTCAATATCATTCACCTCATTCGCATGGCATCCTTTTCATCCTCGACATTAAGATGCCGTCTGAGCCCAGGCGTCTGAGCACACGACCAGTACACAGAAGAGCCTTAACGCGGTATCCCCGAAGCAGCACATGCTATTAGAAGTTCTTTACTCGAGAAGCAATTCTGATACGATATCATCATCAGCTTCCTTTACTCTTCTCCACATATATTGGTTTATACCCCAACGTACTAACGTTCCCACCCACAGCCACCACTGACTGGCGCAAATACACATCCCTTTTCAGCTCCTAAATCAATCAAACTCTCCCTCCAATCTCCTCAGGACATTGACTCAGCCACCGCACATCTTACCAACCACATCACCACTTGCACAGAAGAACTACCACCGTTTTCCTCACCTCTCACCCCTCACCTCCTGGAGACTCTCCCCCAGGATCGGATGACTCTTGACCGCGATCGTCGTTGAGGCCAACGAAATTTCGCAGTACTCGATATCCTACTAATAAAAGTCGCTACCTGTATCTCCGTCGCACACTCGAAGAAAAGCTGAAGACCTTCAGAGGACAATCTTGGTACACCTTCATCAGTAAGGCTAACATTCAATCCGCTTCCGACATCTAGAAGATTATAAAATTGTACAACACCCCTACCACGCCATCCCCCAAGCTACGATCCTTCCAGAAAAGTAGTAATATTTGCCAATATGCTCGAAAATCGCTTCTCTCCTTCAATTCTCCCCACTCACTCCCCCAGTTGTTCTCTCATCCTCCTACTTCCCAGAAGACAGGTCCCATTTCTAGCAAATCTCACATGAAGAGGTTAAAGAAGCCCTTAAGAAAACTAAAATCCAAAAATTCAATGGTTCCGATGGGGTAGGGGGGTGTCAGATATGGCACTTGCCCAGAAGCGCCATCACACTCATCACCTTTATCTTCAACACTTGCAACTTCTGCAAATATTTCCCCACTTCATGGAAACCTGCAATCATCTCCATGAACCCTAAACCTGGTAATACGAACAAAGATCCCCAAAACTTCCGCCCTGTCTGCCTTCTCCCCATCGTGGAAAAATGTTCCGGGAGACTCATCCACTAACGCCTGATGCTCATCCTAGAGTCGAACAATGTCCTCTCCTCACAGTTCGGCTTCCGCCAAAATAGATTAGCCACTCTCCAAACCATTCGCCCCGCCCATCACCTACCCATCACCCTAAAATAACGCCGCACCGTCCCCGCAATATTTTTCGACTTGTCTCTAACCGTCGACACTGACCACCACGATATCCTTCACCGCAAACTCATCTCACTAGTCCCTCCAACATTTGTAGACCTTCTTCGCAGGTACCTCAACCACCGCACATTCTCAGACTGATTCCTAAATTATCACTCCTCTCCTTGACACGTCACCGCAGGGGTCAGCGTGTGGGCCACTGCACTGTTCTCCCCCTTCACTTTTGACCTCATCACCCGCTGTCTTTTCGCTCATGACGTGACAAAGAGTTCACAAGATGCTGCAAACGGCTTCACAGTCTGGAAAGATCCTCCATCTCAATAGCACGAAGACACAGACAAAGATCTTCACACGGAAAAAGGAAAGGAAACAGTTTCTTCCACAATATCCCCGACATAACAGTCAAATCTACCACAATTCCAAGGCAACAAAATGCTAAATACATGGGCCTCACTCTCGACAGCAGCCTCACTCTCGACAGCAGCCTCACTTGAAAAACCCACATTCTAGAATTGAGGAAGAAACTTTTAGAGTGCATCGCCAGGTTATCACCTCTCCTCCGTAACGATGTCATAAAATTAAAACAACACTACGAATCTACAAATCATGCATGCGTAGTCTTGCTCTCTATGACTGCGAATCGTGGGTAACGACATCCAAACATCTCCATAACAAACTTTTGCGCCTCGAAAACCGGGCGCTAAGAATAACAGTCCACCCACCGAGAGCCACGTCAAACAAAACAGTGAGACAAATCACGAAAGTGCAACCCACTCAGTTTCTCATACACACCCAAGCCAGAACGACATTAACGAAAGCTTTCGCACTTACCTTCAGAAATTTATTTTACCACTTCCGAACTCACCTCCTCCGCCCCTGTCCCACAGGAACAAAAATATATCCTAGTTACATTCTAAAACTACCTCCTCCAAGACATTCCACCGTAATAAATGCTCACATCGCACTCAAAGACTTTTACTTCTCTTGTTCCACGATCTACGAGTATATGCATTTATATCCCTCCTTCATCACACTCGCTTCGCTCATTGTATCTTCTCTACTTCTTTATCACAACGGCACTCATTGCGGCATTGACCACTTCTTTATGGGATCAGCTGACTCTATATCATCCACCAAAGAAACTCCATTTACCCTTTCAACGAGCTTCTACTCATACCGCAGAGACAAATACAACCTCCACCCCAAACCTGGTTCCACGAACTCTCACATCTTTTTCTCCTTTTTCTTGGGTCTTTGGAGCAAGGTCATTAGAGTCCTTTTTCACATCTTAAAACAGAGAAGTAGTACTGCATGGTAGTAGCTAGAGGCACTCCAGGTACTGTGAAAATCCACCCGTTGACAAGTCGCCGGTGCGTCGACGGACATTCAACGGTGTAAACAAACTATAAAGTGCAAGCGTGTAAACTTTAATCCTTTGCCAAAAAACCTGAAGAGCTCGCTAGCGTGCAGTCGGGACAGAGAAAATTCATTCTCAACAACAAGGTGGCGGTAGAAGGGACTCTTCGCGATGTAGCGAGTGGGTACAAGTCGCGAGAACTACACCCCGTGCTCCGTTGGAAGCATGGAGGCTATTCGACTCCAACGGAAGGCGGACAGTCTTCGCAGTCAATCCCCTCTGTCCGTATTATCGGAGGTTCCTCTCGGCCCCACCGACATACAGTGGATTTTTGTATCATGATACATTAGGGTGTATCTGAAAAAGAAATTCAAATACAGGCAGTCAAACGATTGATTTCCATGAGAAATGATTACTTGAGTATTTCGAATTTTCTAGTATATTCTACTTTTATGGCACTTTCTATCTGACCTGTATGGTTGATTTTGAGATATGTTATTCCCAAAGCATCAGTATATAATGGATTGAGCAAATATTGCATTTGTGTATTAAGAACGGTATACAATATCCCTAAATATTACTTGGAATTGACTGCTTTTAATGTAATAGTGCTGAATTACCATTAGAAATTCCTTGTATTCTATAAGAAACCGCTTTGTATTCTACATGTTTAACTATAAAGCATTTTATCTGTCGAGTAAAATTCATTTCATAGTTTTTCATTAACTCTTTTAGTTGTAAAATTAAAAACCTTTAATAAACAAAATACATTTTTATAACGAATGAGATAATTATGATAGACGTAAGAAGCTCAATTTATTAACGTATAACTCAATTGTATTGTTTGAAACATTTTTTTACGCTAAGTTCTATTAACTACGACATAATATCTTTTTATCTGCTAGCAATAATTTTAGTCAGCTCAGCAAAAGAAATAAATCAGCTCAAGTTACAATTTTAGAACTCCTGATTGATTTTTCTCGTTGCAACGCATCATCCCTTACTTTGGGTTTTGAACACTTGTAATTGTGGTTGGAGATTGTTTCGTATTGCCTTACTAATATAATGCAATATTTGGATACAAAGAGAAAATAAACTAATAAGCATAATGAATGTAGCCCATACACTCAATGAAAGACTAGAGATCTGGAAAATATGTTTATCATTAGATTTAAAAGTTAATTAATGAATGAAGAAACCATAACATCATTTTGCTGACGCAACGTGTCGGTAAGCGCGTCCTGCATTAGAGCGTTCTTATCAGTCTTCAGCAAAATATCCTCCTGTGAGACACTTCACGCCTTGTCACCACACGATTACATCCCCAACGCGGCGCCGCTGAGCCAGCCGTCTTATCAGATAACAATTAACGCTCTAGCGTCTCCTCCGACGCCTTGTTTACCAAGCCCAACCACCACCACCACCAGGTTCGACAACGACGACGCGACGCATCGCTGGAAGGGATGGGTGGCGCTGTGGAGAGCTCTTCCTCGCGATGGGTTTCAACACCAGGAGAATGATGGGCTGGAAGGTGAGTTATTGTCAAAGGATGTGCTCATCTCCCAAGACAAGAAGGCGTCGTCACTCTGAGATGAGCGCAAACACACCGAGCACAGTGCGATGGAACCAGGCAAGGAGATGAGCACTATTGTACTAGTAAATGGACTACGTAGAACAAATGGATCTGTGTAGATGAGATGAAAGACAGCTATTGGATGCAACAGGGAGGTTTTATAACAAAGGAAGAAGAGAGACAAGACACTCAGCTAATATCTTCATATTAAATTATGTAAACACAAAATATGTTATAGGGAAATTGTGGAAATGAAATGATAATATCACATGAGATAAGATATATTTGCTTTATGGGATAAGTAGTAAAGATTATTATGATTGATGAAAAATTGTTAAAAAAGAAATACTTCGCAAGAGCACCTAGCAGCAGGAGAAGAATTCGGGAGTAAAGGGAGCTTACAGTATTGACAACATTTATGGTATGCTAGGGAAATATATGAATTTTTGCGCGGTATTCTTGAATTAAACCAAAAAGAAAAAATATATAGTGTGTGAAATACAGGAGGGATTAAGGAAGTTAGTTAAAAATGAAGTGAGGAGTTTGTCTCCAGCAAGAGAAACGAGGGGAGATTGGGGAGAGGGATCGAGTTCCGCTGAGTGGCTCTCAGAGGGCAGTAGACTGGGGAGACGCCTCGTGCAGTGTCTGGTTTCTTCCTCCACCCACCTCTCAAGGAGAACGTTAATTAAGACTCTCATCCCTCCAAGCAAGGGCGTTATTAATGGTTTTACAGTAGGCAGCTTCGATGAGGATTACCCAGTAGATTTTGTTCCATGGTTGTTAGGTGGAGATCCATACGCACGTCATAGCGAACTACGTCGTATCACCTTCCAACGTATGAATAACACTAATCTATTTTACTCATTATGCATATGTGTCAACATACGTAAATATGATCCTAATTTATTTCTCTCAAAATATTCTTTGTTTTGTTATTGATATTACTGGGATTACTTATACTTTTTTACATTTACATAATTAAACCTTTATAAATGGTTCTTATAAACAAGGAGAAATTATTTACATACATAATGTGACTTAAATACTTCTGCAATATACAAACATCTCCAAATCTCGTATGTATACAACGACAGAAAATTTTGATTATTATATATCATATAATGATAATTTTATAAACACAGCGTAAATTATTATGAACTTGTAATATTCATGCTCTTTGCTCTAATATTCATACTCTTGATCTTAATTTTGTGATGTTACGAATAATATTGGCTGTTATTCCACCCAGGAAAGCCAAAGCCAAGAATAATCTTAGGTACCTGAATCCTAGATAGCATCAACATACAATCATAGGAGGTAACTTTTCAGTATTAGTTATTTTTCATTTCATTCTTGCGATTAAAATTTATTAAAATCTGGAAATTACATCCGATATAATTATGCCCATTGTTTGCATCGTCACGCTGAATGAGAATCACTTAAAATAAATTTGATTTTCACCATTCTCCAATGATTGTGTCATAATATTTTTAAATCTTACACATACATTTTTTTTACCCACTCCCAAAATCGGAGAAAGCTCATTGCCTGAGTGATTATCGTCCTATCAGTATGTTACCACCATTATCAAAGGTATTAGAAAAGATAGTGCGTAAACAAATTGAAAATTTTCTAACTAAAACAGCCTTATTGACAATTTTCAATCAGGATTTAGAAATGCTAGGAGTACCCAAAAAACTCTTATAAAGGTAACAGAAGATATGAGAAAAGCTCTGGATGATGGCTACGTTTCCGCTCTCACTCTATTAGATTTTAGTAAAGCTTTTGATTCCGTAGATCATGATATACTGCTAGCGATGTGCAGGAAACTTTGCTTCTCCGGATCCACCCTTTCCTCGATAACGAAATATTTTGAAAATAGACATCAAATTGTAGTAGTAGATGATAAAAAGTCTTCAATATGTCCTATTGCAAGAGGTGTCCCTCAGGGATCGATATTGGGTCCCCTTTTCTTCTTAATCTATGTAAATGACCTCCCTCAAATATTATCAAATTGTAGATATCACTTGTATTCAGATGATTTACAGATTTATGTGAGCGGAAAATTAATTTCTTCTTTAATTTACCAAACAAATCGTAATTTGGCATCTCCGCACAGTTGGTCAATGCAAAAGGTCTTCTTTCAAATCCTTCAAAATGGCAAATGATGAAATTCTTCAAGAGCTCACAAAGTTCTGAAGAATACGACTTTACGAAATGTAATTGATAACAATATAGTACAAAAATCATCGCAAGTTAAAAATCTTGGAGTAATTATGGACGATCTATTAAAGTGGAAACCTCATGTTCGTAAAGCATGCCAGAAAGTTTATGCCATTATGCATTCACTAAAATGTGTGGGAAAATGTCTACCGGTAAAAAGTAAAGAAACACTAATGAAAAGTATGCTATTTCCCCATCTGGATTATGGTGGTATGATCTACAATAATTTAAATAAATCATTAGCTGAAACATTTCAAAGAGCCCAAAATGCCTGTATTCGTTTCGTATATGATGTAAAAAAGTATGATCATATTTCTGAATATTATAAATCTAACAAGATTCTTAAATTAGAGGAAAGACGTATTTCATTGTCTCTGTCTTTTCTACAAAATTATCAATTTCAGTTCCCCTTCGTACTTAACAGATAATATTACGATACTAAATTATTCTAGACCTCAACAACAAAAATTATGCAGCATCCCAAAAAGTCATACAAATTTCCTAAATAAATCCTTAACTGAAGCCACAGCAAGATCATGGAATAATCTTCCTCCATATATTAGAAAAAGTAATTCATTTAAGAATTTCAAGAAGCATCTGAGGAATTTCCTTCAATAGTAGTACGAATAATAGTAGTACAATAGGAATAAGTGTGCACTAAAATAAAATAAAATATAAATTAAAGTCAAATTAGGAATCTGTTAAATGAAATCATTGATGATTTATATTGAGTAAGCGACATTATTCTTTTAATAACAAATCTTTTCAAATTATTTTAAAATGTATTATGTTAGTTTGTATTTTTATTATATGTAATCTTGCTCTTCCTGTAGTTAAAAGTTTATTTGTTTTTATGAAAGATCTTTTGTACTACTGTGGATCATAATATTATTAATAATACAAATAGCTTTTGATAGTTGTGGTAATATTAACACTGTTCTGTTTGTCAGAGTATAAAATGTTTTTAGTATTTGTAATTTTAAATTTTTTTGATATATGCAATTTTAAGTGTAAAAATAAGTGTATTGTTTCTTGTTTATTATTATAACTATTATGTATGAATGTATGTATATGTTTAAAAGTGGTTATGCGGAAGAGCGAGTCAGATGGCTCGAGCCTCGCCCCGTAATAAAGACATTATTATTATTATTATTATTCATTGTTTTAAACAGGGGCAAATTTTATCATCATTGTATTTCATATTTTTGATAAAAATTCGTTTGTTTCGTGTACTAATTGTTGTTAATTTTGCTGCTACTTTACAAAAACCCTTGATCGAGTGAATATGTACCATGAACCATAATAAGAGAAACATGATTTTTTTATCTTAGTTAATTCGCAAAATATAGGTTAAAATACTTTTTTTCAGATGTTTATGAAATTTTTCTTTTTTCTCTCATAATCAAAATTCTACACGAATAATTCGTTATTTTTCTTAGTTTCTTTAAAACTTTCATGCTCGTAGTAAATGTTGAGTCACGAATGGTTTACGTAAGAATATTAAAGTTATCGGTGTTCAAAAGCTGCTACTTTTCTATTTTTTAAGAATCATTAAAAACTGTTTAATTTACTCGAAAGTTTAATACAGAAAGGAAACAGGTATTTTTTTAAATCATTATAAGCCTAATAAGCACACAATGACGCTATTTATATTTTATTAAAAATGTACATTAGGAAACTAATGCTAACTCATGATGACAAAAAAGTGATGTAGATGCATTTGAAACTAGATCTCTGTTTTAGTATAAGCTACTTCGCTGCTCTATAACTTTCCGCAGGATATGTCAACTTCACGAAGACGAATGGTTGCATTCATATCCTCTCGACACATTCTTCACTATCTGAAAATAATACGAAATAAACTTGTCTGAAGATCTCCACCATGCGACTTTCTTCTGAGCAGCATGCTAACGACTACCACCAACGTCGCTGACTAACTCCAGCAGACGAAGGCAGCGCCTTCTCGAGATAAACAAAGCTCTACAAGAGCGGGAAAATTTGCATGAGGAAAGCATACAGTGCTCGTAGGAAAACGAACTCTTTTGCTAGGAAGAGGCGAGGGCGTGTCTGCAGCAGTGGGAATGACAAGGCGCACGGAGTCCAAAACACTTGCTCCAGGCAGGTTGCGAGGACAAACTGTTATTTGCAAAGAAATATTCGAGTGATCAGAAACGCAAATATGCGAGCACGTGATGGAAGGTTTGTGGTTTAGACAGAAAAACATGCAAATATACGTATGTATAGAATAGAAGTTTATTGATAGAGGAGATAAACAGAAGATTACATTACTCATAGGAAACAATAAAAACAATTTGTAGAAATGTTCAATGACGCATTATGAACTGTCGATAGAATTTTGCGGAATGGATGATCACCGAGAAAGATATGTAGTAAGAAAAAATATTGCAACCCGACTCCAATTCTGTTATATTGAATTTTTACGATATCAGGTTCAAACCAATTATTCTTTCTTTTCTCGCACTTCTCTTATTATATGATATAAATTTCCTTTTATCTCTCTAGCTCGAAAAATATTTCCGAAACAATATTTCAATTCTTCACCTTTCTAAATGAAACTTCAAACATTATTTCACAAGTGAGTTAAATTAATAATTGATTTTCTAGGTCCCGGCACTTTATTACTGAATGAATTCTCTAAGGGTAATTGTTATCCAAATGATATTTAAATAAAAGGAATGAAGTTGATAGCTTGTTCAATTGTACCCAGTTACGGAATTTATAAGCAAAACATGTGATGTAAATATCCAACTTTGAAGTTCCATAATTCACCGTTTGAGACGTTCAGAAAAAATCTTCAAACAGAAAACCGCTATTCATTACTATTAAATATTGAAATAATACCCCTGAAACTCTTCCTATTATTAAAACTTTTATTTCCCAGGTTCAATACACAAGCCTTATACAGACGGCGAAGCGTTTTACTTTCCTATCCTTTTCTTCAGGATGAAGTTGGGAAATAATTCAGAGATATTTTACTCAGGAAACATTTAATCATTCGCGAATAAATGATGAATATGAGATTGGCAATCGGTTTCGGACAACTGCATTGGTTCCTCATGCATACAAAACGAACGTTAAATTATTTACCATATTTTTGTTCTGATTTATTTCGCAGGATAGGAAAATACTTGTTTAAATAGTTCTCATACTATGATCTGTGTGACGTGACCACCTGAATGAAAACTCAATGTATAAATACCCTGTTATTCCGTTTTCACTGAAGTTATTTAAAAACAAACAAACGTTGTTTTGTCAAGGAATTAATTTTTTTTTTCGAACTATAATAATAGATATACACAAGAGATAAAACAGGACACCTCCTTGCTGAGTATTTTCTTACTCCAAACTCTGATGTATCGAAATGAAATATAATAATATATCATAATCCTACAGAGGAATGATCATATTATAAATTTAACACTGAATACGAGTTTAAGTTTCGTTTCAATATGTTTAGTAGTTCTTATATGATGTGATTTTCTATACATTTTTTTTCAAAATGTTGTCAGATAGATATGTGCCATACTGGAAAACCACCTGCTTTGGAAAGGGAAACATAAAATGGAGTATTATCATGAATATTCCATGCAGTTTATAATTACAAATAACTGTAGATAATGGTAATACGCAACACCAGATATCATAACCGCACAAATATCAATGCATTATATTATGACATTGTTATAACATATTTTATGAATTCTGTTTTTGTTCTACCTAACAACAATAGCAATGGATAAAATGATATTTGCACAACATCCACAAAATTCATACGAGCAAAAAAACGGGAGCTAAATCCTGTCAATGTTCACCAACCAATATTTCAACTTTAATCGCTCTACAGGAAACAGCCATTCTATCGAGGAATCTTCCCTCATCATTCTCTTCCAAAAGAAATAAATCTAAAAGGAAGACCACACTTTAAGTGAACCCGCTCATTAAGGTTATCTAAAAAGTTTCTTGAAAACATTTTTTCTGGCGCATTGACAAATTGTAATTTTCTTGAGCGAGTAATTGAATTATTTCTAGATGTTACGTATACTCTCCAAATGATTTCTATAGAAAAAATTTGCCAAGTCTGAATTGCAAACAGGTTCATGGAAAAAAACGGTGAAATATTACGCATAAAACCCGAAAAAGGCGTTAGGAAAAACGGTAATTAAGCGCTTTTAAGTGTTTTTTATGTTCGAATTGTTAAAAAAAGTTTTTATTTAACTATCTCTATTCGTATGTTTGTATTTGTAGTTAGCATTACACAAGGTACCAATCAACGAAAATCAACACCTAAGACAGTAAAATGGGAGTATGTATTTATGTTGTCCTTCCTTTTCCTTCCGTTTCAGAATTCATAGTCTGTATAGGAGTCTTGTTCGGTCTGTCTTGATTAAGGCAGTGTACGTATATGCCTCTACATCACCGTCGACACTCAGAATCCTTAACAGTATCCATTATGCAAGACTCCGCATTGCTTCTGGTGCCTTCCGCACTAGTCGAATAGAATGCTTTCTAGTAGACACTGGGGAACCATCCCTCAAAAGAAGACGCGATATTCTATTTGGATCTTACGGAGTGAAACTGTTGGGGTTTCAAATTACCCCACACGGCAACACTTAAATTTTCCAAAATTTATTTCATCTTACGCTGCAAGTCCTTCGTTATCCCGTCCAGCGGGTGTCCGCTTTAAACAACTGCTGGAAGTAAACGTTATTACACTACCTCCTTCAATGTAATACCCACTCTCCCACACCATCTTGGTCCTTCATGCAACCAACAATCCATATTAGACTGTCTCAACTTTCAAAGCAAGACACTCCTGCTGATGTGTACCAGCAGCACTACGGAAAACGGAAAAAATTATATTTGAATCATATAATAATATTTGGATTATATTTGAACCATATACACTGATGGCTCAGCCATGAATGATTCCGTTGGTGCTGCTTTCCACTGCCATAGTGCCGTCCGTCCTTTTTGCCACCATCCCTTTTGCAACGTTTATACTACTGAAAAATTTGCTATCCTTTAGGCGCTAAAGTTTTTTCAGATATCTTCAATACGGAGTGTGCTTCTGTGCAATGATTCCATTAGTCCGAGCTGGGGACTGGTATTGCGCCACCAGTCCTCGAACACCGTAAGCTTTGGGCATGCTTCAGCGAGAACCATTGGTGCGATGGTGGAAAGTTGCGTGCTGCAAAGGGCGGAATTCTTGCCATCATCGGCCGGGTTGCGAGAAAGGATTAAACCTCTATACAAAAACCCTCAACCTCAAGGTGTGTTACGCGCCGATGAGGTGAATGGGTGTTGATGATAAACACTCGCTAGCTGACAAACTCTGGGGTAACTGCCGAACCCCAGTTGAATAAGGCTTAGTGACGTGATGTGAGGCTCCACGTCACAGACGTATTTTTCCTCCAAACTGGCGGGACAAAATCACAGAAGTCTCGATATCCCCACCTTGCGGAGTGGGTGTGCCGCAAGGTGTGTATCACACCCAAACTATTTCGAAGCGGACGAACGTTCACAGCCCTCCCGCTTCAGAAGAAACAAAGTTAAAGAAACAGAACATTCAACATCACAATGTTTTTATTGTCATGAAGAGAGTGGAAGGATCCCTGGAGAACCTTTCACCTTTTTAAATTTATAAAGCAATCGAATGTATTTGTGGTACGTTAAAATCTATTAAAATATTGCTGAAATGTTCAATGTTGTTGGAAACAAAGTCCAGCAAACAAGCATCGACCCTTCTAAATTGTCAAATGCTGGGAGAGTTCCCTGTAAAGTGCGAACTCCATGCTTAATCGCAGCAAGGGAGACGTAAGTTGCAGGGACATTGTGGATATGTCAACTCATGAAATTGTTACAGAATTGGAGGCTGATCACGTATATGAGGTCAGTCAAATCATGAGGAAGGTTAATGGTGTTCTGTAGAAGACCAGTTTGAACAGAAGTTCTGCAGAAGACCAGTCGTGACTTTTGACTGTCCTCAGCTACCAAAAGATCTAAAAGTGGGATAGCTTAACCTGCCGGTGCGACCCTTGATTCCAAATCTTTTTCGGTGTTTCAAATGTTAGAGATTTAGACATACAACAACATCCCGTAAGGGTCGTGATACATGCGGCAAGTGCGGGAAGGAGGTATACGAACCCGACATTTCACGCCCGGGGTCATTCAAATGCATTAATTGCTCAGGCAGCCACCCGGTATGAAGCAGGGAATGCGTAGCCTATCTCGAAGAGAAGAAAGTGCAGGAAATTAAGACCATGACGAAAATTTCTAGTGGTGATGCTCCCAAAAAGTAAAGGACCGCGTACCCTGTATTTGCAACAAGCTACTCCATCGCTGCTAAAACACCCGTGAAGAAGATCTCCATTTCCATTCAGGCTGACATGTCCACGGAATTAAAGTGTACTTGTCAGTGCAAATGTAGAAAGCAAAACGTTCATCAAGAGATGTCAGTTACTCCATCAATCAGCAGTCCGCATTCAACAAAGAAGAATCCAACTCCCAACACCTCAGTTCAACACCGGTCATCTACATCACAGCAACTCCGTCAATCTACGTCCAGCAGAGTGAATCGTACCACATCAAGTACCACAACAGAAGAAGAAAAAGAAGAATTCAACGACTAAATCCCTGAACCTTGCTGATTATAAAAACAACAACAACATCGTCCAAGAAGTCGCAGAGTTGTAAAATGAACATCTCTGTACTACTATCCGCCGAGTTGGACTGTGCATTGTCCGACGATGACGCGGAAATGTACAGTCATGAACCTGATCCAAGAGGTTCAAAATCGTAATGGTGTCCATACTTCAGTGTAACCCTAATGGCAATAGAACTCAACATGAACAGTTACAGATCTTAGCGCGTCGCAATCCGATATGTATTTGCCTGCAAGAGACACACCTTTTACCAAAAAACTCTCCCTCTGTGGGGGTACATCTGTTTAGATATGACGACACCACGGGATATCGAGCAAGAGTTGGAATTGCCGTGTTTGTTACAAACACTATCATCTCCTAATCCTATTTCCTAAACCTAAAATTAAGTCAATAGCAGTCACAATTCACAGCGTATCAAATATGACCGTGTGTTCAATATATCTTCTTCCGACACGAGACTTCTCCAAGGTTTCGCTCCGGTATTTAATTCACCAGCTCCCTCCTCCTCCTTGGAGATTTCAACGCCCACAGTGTAGTGTATAGTTCGTTGAGTGATTGCCCTAGGAGCCGACTGTTGAATCATTTCTTCAAGAGTGAAAATTTATCTCTGATGACCCACCTTGCGTTTGCCACAGGGTCATGGACTGCTACAGACCTATCAATATGTTCTTCTGAAGTAGCTGATATCTTCGAATGGAAGGTAGAAGATGACCTGCATGGTTCCAACCATCATCCTATGGCTGTCCTTGCAGGAACGTGCAACTGTTCCCCTAATGAAAACTTCAGAAATGGATTCTCAGGAAGACGAACTGGACATTGTACCGCGCGCTGGCTGTCTTTAGAGAAACGGAAAGTGTCCAAGAGAGGCTCGACCATCTGACCAGGTGATTCATCATGCTGACGAAGAATCCTTTCCTCAAAAATTTAAGTTTCCGCAAAGACTTCATGTCTCGTGGTGGAACGATGAACGTTAGTGCGCCATTCGGACGAGGCAAAGAGCGTTGCGGAAATTTAAAGGAAGTGCGTCTCCTGAAAACCTCGCCGCATATCGAATTGCTATAGCGAAAGCGCGCAGAACTATCATAGAATCCAAATACACATCCTGGAAAGAGTTTCGAGATATTATTAAGAGAACAACATCATACAATAAAGTACGGGAGTCAATCCGAAAGATATCTGGAAGGTATTCTTGAGTCCCAATATCTGTATTTATGTATCAATGTCAGGTTCTCACCAACAACCGAGAAATTGCAACACTCATGGCTAAATACTTCGCTGATATAACATATACAGCAAAGTGCAGTCCTGATTTCGCGAGGAAGAGGGAAAAAGCAGTGAGCACCTCCTTAGACTGCCAACTGGGAACACTACATCTCTCCCACTTCTACACCACGTGGGAACTTGTGTCAGCTCCAGTGACAGAAATCGACATTGCTCCTGGCTCTGATTCCTTTCACAATGAGATTCTCAGACAACTCTGTCCAGAATCAAAAGAAGACGTTCTGGATATCTTTAATCTTTTTTGGTCCAATTGTGTATTCCCTAATTCGTGGAAGGAAGCAACGCTAATCTTCCTACTAAAACCCGAAAAGGACAAGAAAGACATAAAAGTTCAAGGCAAATCAGTAGTTATCGAAGCATTGGTTTGACGAGTTTCGTTGGTAAAAATTGTGTTGTAAAAATTGTTTTTACTATGCAGGAATCCGTGTAGTTACGGATACCTACCGAACTAGTCCCATTTCGAGTTTGAATGCCGAGATTGGGGAACCACCTCTTCACCTCCGGTGGCAAATCCTCATGCTTCGACACTTTTGCTACGTGCT
>NNCF01134893.1:17759-28277 GCA_002313205.1 Laupala kohalensis
GCCTTCCGCAACTGTACACCATCTAAGGCCTTCCACAACTGTACACCATATTCTGCCTTCCGTATCTGTACACCATCTACTGCCATCCGCAACTGTACACCATCTAAGGCCTTCCACAACTGTACACCATCTAAGGCCTTCCATAACTGTACACCATCTTCTGCCTTCCGCAATTTTACACCATCTTCTGCCTTCCGCAACTGTACACCATCTAAGGCCTTCCACAACTGTACACCATCTTCTGCCTTCCGCAACTGTACACCATCTAAGGCCTTCCACAACTGTACACCATCTAAGGCCTTCCACAACTGTACACCATATTCTGCCTTCCGCAATTTTACACCATCTTCTGCCTTCCGCAACTGTACACCATTTAAGGCCTTCCACAACTGTACACCATCTTCTGCCTTCCGCAACTGTACACCATCTAAGGCCTTCCACAACTGTACACCATCTAAGGGCTTCCACAACTGTACACCATATTCTGCCTTCCGCAACTGTACACCATCTTTTGCTTTCCGCAACTGTACACCATCTAAGGCCTTCCACAACTGTACACCATCTACTGCCTTCCAAAACTGTACTGCGAACTGGTGGTGTAGTGGTTATAACACCTGCGAGCAATGCAAGACGCCCAGGTTCGCGGACGTTGCCACAAAAATGTTGATGCGCACTTACGTCTCTATAAATATAAGTTCAGTTAAACAAAAGATTTGTTATAAAACAGTTAATATTGTTAGAAAAGAAACATTCTATAAACACAATAGTTGTCAGAAAATAACACAGTAACACGATAACTTTAACAAATATGGCAACCAGAATATTTGAAATCGAATACACGTGTCATATGGTATACAGATGTTCAACATAAGAATGCATGATATTGACTTTGTTTAACGATTTATAAAATTCAAACTGTGTATAACTAACAACACTTCTTTCACAACATTAACATCTGTAATAATAAATATATTTGTAAACTATGAAGTCTCATTAGCCATCAAATATTCTTCGGAACATTTAAAATATATATTTTTGTATTTCCTTTTTTGTTATAAGACACAAAATGTTACAATATACAATTTCAATATGTATATTGAAAATCCCTCTTGTCTATATTACGTTTACTAAGCATTTTCTAAAATCAGTCCCATTAATATATTCGAGCCGTCGGGCCTTCTTGAAATTATGTATTTAATATTTAAAATCCTTTTTAATTTTGTAAATGAAATTTTAATATAACTTTCATTTATCCAATTGTTTACTGCTATTTTAATGTTAATTTTTTTAATACTTTTGTATCAAAAGAGAATTCGTTAACACTTCATCTACTTTAAGAAATAAACTGTCGCTCCTAATCAATCAAATCACTCAGGTGTATTATTTTGTAATTGTTTATAACACAATATTATGAATTAAAATGACAGAAAAACAAGATTTAATTTATATATAAAAAGTATTCTCTTCTTCTTCTCAATGTCAAGTGATTTATAAGTTGAAGCGATATGAAAAGCACTGCGCAGAATTTACTTCAAACCAAAGAACACTTTCATTTGTCATTCCAGATGTGAAAGTTGTTGAGCTTTCTTTACAAGCGTTTCACGCGTTTCACATTTAATTAAAAATGCGCTGCGCAGATACCATCACAAGAACAGCAATAACAGCCGAATGCACAATGAGATGACTACACAAGGACTATGAGAACGTGTATAACGAGAAGTAAATAACGGAAAGAGAGAGAGACAGAAAAAAATAGATGAATAGCGAAAGAAAATGCGGCGACAATACCAGGTAATTACTAAATAGCCAAATAATTAGAAAAGCATAAAAAATATAAAAAAATTAACTTATTTACTCAACGGACCATAACGCAATGATTGATATCGTTACAAGAAGTAGCGACTGACTTGGTGTTACGTAACGCTACGTCCGTTACAAAAGCAACTCTAAATCAACTTTGTTTTATATCCTTTGAATTTATATTGGTTTCTAGGTTTTATTATAAATTTGTAATATAAACCATTTGCAAATATTTCGGAATATTTTACTTTCTTTTACGATGCGGCATTATGTTCTGGGGCAATTCCGGTCACAGCGTTCAAACTTTCAGAATTCTAACGAGGAGAGTTCACATAATTTTTTTAAATCACACACCCAAATCTCATGTAAACTTTCATTTAAGGAACTAAATATTCTACCACTACCAATATTCTTAGATATATAAGGGTCATGTTTGTTAAGACGANATACAAACAATCTTGTTCACGAACACAAAACTCGCAATAGCAATAATATTCATCGTGTTAGAGGGTAAAAAACGGATTGCCAAAGAGAGAATGGCATCTGTAAAATGTTCTATATCATTGCCTCCTAAAAAATATGAAAGACATACTTAAATTGAATCTCTATAATTCCGCCGTTAAAAGTTACATTTGGCACCACAGCTTTTGCAGCGTAAAAAAATTCACTGATTTGCAAAAAATGTAATAGTTATCTGGAACTTTATATCGCCATGGCTGCAGTACTTTAAATAACTTAACAATTTCAAAACTATTTTCCTGCTTTCTTGTATTGAGTCTTTTTATATCTATTTAAATTTATTAGTACTCAATCTTTTTTGCGCATATTAATTATGTAGCTCCACCCTGGTCCGGGTTTTTCTCCGGTTTTCCTTGGAGGAGAGACGATTTTTTTTACCGACTCTGTAGGACCGTGTCCATGGGCGGTATGTATTGAAATAATATATATCTCAAATTCTGCGTTATTAAATGGGTAATATTTATAAACAATAATTGGCGAATAATCTATAGTGTGACAAAAAATACGTAATATGAAATAAATATTTTGTATTTTTTTATATAGACATTTGTTGCTTTTATATTATTAAACCTATTTTTATTGCTTAGAGTGTGTTGAAATTTTGGAAACAACCTCTGCCTTACAAAATTTAATTGGAATGGATGGGATGGTCCCTTGCTGGCTTCCGGAGATAATATTATGTTTACTGTCCTCTACGAGGTCCTAACGCAGTTTGTTACTGCTTCTTCGACAATGAAGTTCCATAACAGTTCATTCTAATTGAACTTTTTAATTGAGATGTATTTGTAGAACAGTTTCTGATCAGTTACGTTTCGCTATATCCTCTCACCAACGCGTTGACTGGTTTAAATAAAATAAATAAATTCATTGTCAGTAAAGCAGCAGAAACAGCGTATAAACACGTGAAGGACAATAAACTAATTTACTCTCCGGAAGCAAGCAAGGGACCATCTCATCATTTCCAATCAAAAGCTGTAAGGCAGAGGCGGATTCAAAAAGTTAAGCAAAACATTGCTAGATAACTTAAAAATTAGCTACGAGTTAAATTATTATCGAACTATAGATTACACTGAGTATAGTGTTGAAAAATCATAAGAATTGTAATAACACTAAATTCACGATTTATTGTTACAATAGACGAGAGCCGCCCCTAGACAAAACCAAGATAACCTGTATAAGAAATCCGCCTCTACCGGAAAAGAAAACCAGAGCAAAACCCGGGCCAGGATGGGACTACAGAATTAATGTACAAATCCAGGCCAATGTTGAGTACCTATAAAAATAAATCAATATGAATCATGAGATTTTGCAATCATGCAAGAAATCCTTTTGGCACTGGGAGGCTGGCGCTCTAGGGCAATCAATATTTGTACTATTAAAAGCATTGTGTTCGTGAACGAGACTGTTTCCTATGAAGCAAGGGTGGTACTTCAGTAATTCTGTCTTTACAAACACGACCGTTCCATTAATATAAATCCAGGGAAGTGTTAAGATATTTAATTCCTAGAGTAAAGGTTTAAAAGGGTTTCGGGAGTGAGATTCACAAATTATCTGAACTGAACTCTGATAGTTTAAATTCTCTGACAGGAATTGCTCCAGAAGATAATGCCATAACGTAAATGGGAGTAAACTTTTGCAAAATATACGCGACGGAAAATTCGTGGACTATCTACGTTAACTGAGATTCGGAATGCGTAACAAAATTAGCTTAATTGGGAATTAATTATGTCAACGTGACAATTCCATTTGAGGTTGTCTTGAATATGGAGACCTAAGAATTGTGTATTCGTAACAGTTATTAATTGTTCTCCGTTTAAAGAAAGAGAAACTTGGGGAAAATATTTTGTGCAATTATTGTGAAATAGCATTGACTCTGTTTACAAATAGACGATTTGCATGGAACCAATTCGAAAGGTTAGACAAAACTATTTTAACGTTGGCGTACTTACAGAGTAAATTAGTGTCATCACAAAAAATTACCATTTTCCAATGTGATGTGGATGATGACATGTCGATCACATACAATAAAAAGTGTATAGGGCACAGAAGAGAACTTTGGGGTACTCCGCAAAGAGTTTGTCGGAAAGAGAAATTGTACCGGGATACAGTGCAAACTATTCCGAATTGTATATTTGCAGAGCAGAATACGCATATCGTTACGTCCCGGGAAAAGGAAGTCTTCAAATTTATTACTTTTACTAATGTTTTAAGAGCGGTGTCAGTTAAAATGCTAACACAGAGTAATTACAATTACATTAAAAATTTCTTTTAAAGTCTAAGATATCAGTGTTTTCAAATTCCCAGTGCAAAAATAAAAGAGTACTCATGACTAACGTCACTTATTACACAAATAAAAATATTTATACTATTATAAATTTTTTAGAAATATTAGAATAAAGTCAACATTTATAAACTGTTAATTGTATTTTAGTGTTCTTTTTTCTAACCTTGTTTATTTATTTCTAGAATTTTTTTAATTTATCAAATTTTACTAGTTTAATTGGATGAAAGTTTTTTTTAAATTATTGTCTGCTTACGAGCGATTTTACTTTTTTATGTATAGCAATTTTTAACTTTATTTAAATATTTAAGTTGTAAGTATGGCCCGGGTTTTTCTCCGTTTTTCCTTCTGGTAGAGGCGGATTTATCATACAGGTTCTCTAGGTTTGGGCGTGTCTATTGTAACAATAAATCGTGAATTTAGAGTTATTTCAATTCTTATGATTTTTAAACACTATACTCAGAATAATCTATAGTTCGATAATAACTTACATGTAATTTTTTGCTTAAAATTACAAACATATTGACATTATATTAGTATTATAACTCGCAGCTAACTTGTTATCTTATCTAGGAATTTTTGCTGAATTTTATGAATCCGCCTCTGCCTTAGGGCTTTTGATCGGAATTGATGGGATGGTCCCTTACTTGCTTCCGGAGAGTAAATTAGTTTTTTTTCCTCCACGTGGTCATACGCAGTTTGTACTGTTTTTTGACAATAAATTTATTATTATTAAGTATCATAATAATGATGTTTTGAAGACAATGATTTTTAATAATGGAATTGTGCTAAGATTATAAATATTTGCAACCCGGCTGTATTTTATCTTAACAAGTAGTTTTTCTCAATTTATATTGCGTTGTTGAAAAACGAATAGTTGATATTATAATGTCATTATTTAATAGTTCATACACGAATTTAACAGATCATAGTATACGAATAATAACGACTTAAATTTTAAAATGATGATTAGACGGCGTGGGAACATTAAGATACCGTTTAATTTTACATATCGAAGTCAAAAGTAACACAGTATTTTATATTTAAACCATTTGTAATCATCATACATTTCATAATATTTCGTTAAGGCATATCGCTATTTTAAACTCTCATTCTGCATAAATACAAAACTTTAAATCGACGCACTGAGATTTTCTGTTAAAGATGTTTGCCGCAACATACTCGTATATGACGACAAAAACGCTGACTGTAGAATATTCACACGTAGATTTAACTAGTAGTTTTCACTATCACAATTTTCTTGCAGATGTAAAACACATTTGATCGTTCACTTGGTAAACGTTTTCATAAAACACAACCACAGCGCACGTTGGCGGAATAGTGAAAGGTGGACTTGCGACTTACGACGCAAGGGCCCGTTGAAAGCGTGACTCCAGAAGTGAGGTTAAGAATGAGACTGAGAACCTCTCGTGGTGAAGATTGAATATAAGTAGTGGCTTCATTTATTACTTCACTTTCGTTTGTTGATCGTAGCAACGACCAAAGTAACGTCGAAAAAATGACATCGGATAAAAAAACGAATGCTTCTTCGAGAATCTCCTACATCGAAAATACAACGTGTTGCTAACCGTGTCTTATTATTATTATTATTATTATTATTATTATTAAAATTATTGTGGTCCGTTAGCTGCAATTATTTGTAACGCTTTGAGGAACTAATATGTAGCCAAGGTGTACAGCAGATCTCTTTTAATGGAACATGTAAAGTATCCAGGGCATGTTTCACTTATTACCAGAACACGAAACTGGTTGGAATTTGAAGTTTGTCTGTATGAGTACTTTCAGATTGAAATATCCCAAAAGAATTACAATCTGGTCTCGGTTCGACATTGGAAGACTCANTTTTTTTGTCACATTTTAAGATGGGAGCAGCAGCACTTCCATGTTCGTCAAATCTCTTTGTTTTCTTTATTATTATCCTAATTGTTCTAACGCACATCAATAAGAAAAATAACGAAGAAAGAACGTGATTTAATTGGTATCTGTCAGTCAATAATGATGTAGTAGAAATAATATTTAAGGACTCGCTTGACTTTGCTTGAAACGAAGCACAAGAGCAGCGAAATGTAAAAACATGGAAGCGGCTGAGCACAACACGGTTTCTATGCGATTTGTGCCTCTCATCTTGCCTCAAAGGAAGAGAAGTGACTTAATATCTTTTATTTAATTTTTTTATAGATGAAAGTGACGTAAGAGACAGTACACAGGAACATTTGCAGCAAATCAAAATTAACTTTCATCACTTTTATGATTTAAATGTTGGTCATTTCTTAAAAGTAAGTTTTTTCTTTTCTATTAGAAGAAATGTATTTCGCCTTCTATTGTAATTGCAAGTATTTTATTTAAATGGGCAGTGAAACGTTTTTTCTAGTTCAAACCACAAGAATTACATGTTACATAGTGTGTTTATGTCGATTTATAATAGTTTAATGATTTTATTCTACATGTGCTAGTTCTATCTTAATACAATGCAATGATTATATTGATTTTTTTTCTAAATTGCTGCTGGTTCCGGACGCAAATTGATGTTACGTGGATAACGATTCACAAGAGCATCTTTACCTTTATTCGAAGTTTTGAAAGTGCGCTAATATCATGATACTCCCTTAAACATTTTTCATCGTATATTCGAAGTATTCAAAATAAAATAGTTCTTAAATATAGTAGTTTCTTCTTGTTTTAATTTTCACAAGTTAATAACAGTTACATTCAATTCTTAAGCAGATTCTTAATTGCCAGCTTTTTTCCACCTCCAAGTGTTCTATTAGGTGTTATATCCTAATGTATTTTATCAATTCTTTCAGAGTAACATTACTTTGTATTGAAGTTCATTTTCTACTTTAGCTCGAGACCATTCAAACAATTTACTGAATTACGTCACTACTCTCAATGTTTTTTTGTTTTTTTGGGGAAAACTGAATTTTATTTGCTATTAAATGTTTTGTGTTTATTAAATTTAACTACATTTAGATAGTGTCATGTCGTACTGGAGATAACATGTTAAGTTGTTCTCTTTTTATATTTAGCCTTCTCCGCGATATCTCTCTACGTACGTTCTTCCTCCATTCTCTATTGAAGCCTTCATCTAACTTTGCTTCGGTCACTTCCTGGATTGTTTGCCTCTCTCTCACGATCTCTGGCGGACGTATTGGTAAGCTTCACTTCTACTTATAAGCAATTAATTTTAATTGTTTTTTTTTTCTTCGCTTGTAATTTTTCAATACACATCATACTCTCCATTTTTGTCGTAAAAACACTTAAGAAGTGTGCTTTGAAATTTTGAAGCAATTCTTTCATCAGTTTCTTTTATTTCCTTGCAAAAGACAGAGAAGAATTCATTTCTATTGCCATAGAAATAGATAATTTCTCTTTTATATCTAAAATCTCGGCTGAACCAAGTATCGTAGAGGGACTGATAACACAAACAGGTTTGGTTTTGTGATTTCACCTACGCAGAATTCTATCAGTGTGAGAGGGGCAAAGAATTTCTTGTCTAATACCACTTGACATATTTTATTTGATACTTATTTCCATTGGAGTATTTTTGGAAGAGAACGGAATCGGCTGATAGAAAGCAAAAGATAGTTTCTTCAATGTCATCATAAAACACGGTAATTAAAATGAAACGTTTATTTTCTTTTATTACAATCAAACACAAATTGGTTGCGACGGCGGCCAAATAAAGATTTTCATAGAGACATTTTCTTGAACATAATCTTTGAATAAAAAAGGGCTTCGAAAACATTTAAACTTTTTATGGTATTTTCCGTATTTCCGCAAAAAAAATTATTAATGTATTTTTCTATAAAGATCACAACTTATCCAACTCATTATTGTCATCATGAATTTAAAAAATTTTAGGTTTTATTAATTTAAACTATGATCTATGATATATATATATATATATATATATATATATATATATATATANATAAATTTATTGTAAAAATATCAGTGTCAAATTGCTTTTGATCCTGTGGAGGACAATAAACTAATTTACTCTCTGGAACCAAGCATAGGGACAATTCCATCAATTCCAATCAAGAGTTTGAATCTTGGTATGTGTGTTTTAGCGTTATTTAATAGATTACTGACAATGTTAAAAACTGGAAATAAAAATACAATTTCTTCACCTGTTCGCCTTCCACAAATATACACAATTTCCACCCAGACGTAAAACCCCGGAAGACATGAGACACAACCCCAGGCAGCAGGTAAGTGAACCCAGGCGGCAAACGGAGCTGTATGCGCTTAATTACCGGATTTACACGAAATTACCGGATTTACACGAATTACCTACGAATTAGGGTTCGTTATACGCACATATTTCTTCCGTGTACCTGAAACGTGTAGAAGATATGTAATAACTTTCGGTCAAGAGAAAATATGTCTCAGGTCTTTCGGGTTTTAGAAGTGGATAAAAATGGTGCACAATTGTGGAAGGCGAACGGGTGGTGTAGTGGTTAGCACCCATTGCAAACAAAGCAGACGTCTCGGGTTCGATACCCGGTTCGTCGCCATCTTCACCTTACTTAAATTTATCGCATATCTTCTCCACGTGTAAGAAATATATGGATAAACATAAGTTTATTTATTAATGAATTACATAAAGAACATATTGAATAGATAATGTGTGTTTATTTTTCTGAGTTGAGATAGCGCTGACTTTAAAATGGAACCTAAAATATACCAAGAAAATCAGACAAATATCTTTATAACTTCTCATAAAACAAATTAATTAAAAAATACATGATATCTGTTTATAGTCAATCATAATTTGTGTTTTATGATGCTATGAAAGAGACTAAATTCATTTAACTTAAATCAGGCGATTCTGCTGTAGGACTCTTGACAAAGAGGTTCGGACCGGAAATGGTTTCTTTTTGGATTTTGTTATTTTTGGGTGCTTTTCCGCGTTTTCTTTGTGATTCATATTCCGATGCTATAGTTCTTCGGACATCTTACGTTAGTAAGTATATTTATGTATTTCTGGGCATTTATAAGACGTCTTGCGTTCACGTCTCGGATAGTTTAAGCTAAGCACACTAGTGCGGTACTAGACGTAAAGAAATCGTTTCTCTATGCAACTGATCAAATACGTATATAATTAGAATTATTCGTCTAAATACTCATAAAAATGTGTTTCATGTTAATGTTTTTCTCAATGATAAATAAACGTAGAAGCATCAGTATTTTGAATTCCATAATTTGTAGCATTACAAAGGGGGTAAATTTAACAATTTCGATCGAAATTATTCTTTAAGATATCTGTGTTAATCATTCAGAATGATTGAATTATAACGTTTAATTTTAGAACAACTTATTACAATAGACGGCCGTAAAATTACTTGTAAGTCGTAGCAATTTTTTTTTTAATTGGAGTTTTACGGCTCGCTGACTTTGAGGTCATTAGAGCCCTAAACGTTTTGTGCAGGTAGAGAAGATCGTGTTACGCACTAAAAAGAGACAACATGACTATCTTCGCACGAAAGACTCAACCACACCCACTAAAAACATTCCTGAAATAGAATATTTCTGAACATAGAAAAGATGGAAAAAAGAGACTAAAACATTATGAAAACCAAAAACATAGAAAGATGTGAATTTAGAGAGAGAAAATTACATTTAAATAGAAGAAAGAAAATAGAAGGATGTAAATCCAAAAACCTCCTGAGAACTTGTAGAAGGAGCCCCGTTTCGAATATGGATTTGAGTAATGACACACGAAGAGAGATCATGTACTGTTTCAAAGTGCACATTCCTGAAGAAATCTAAAAAGGCGAATCTTTATCAGTTCATTTTGGTCAAAAGCATAACGTTCAAACTGTTGGGTAGATTGTGTCGCCGTCGGCTGGTTTTATATTTGAGACACTCCAGAAGAAAGTGTTCCACGGTAA
>NNCF01134893.1:45979-58105 GCA_002313205.1 Laupala kohalensis
GGTGATCCATCTATTGTATTTCTTTGTGTTAATTAACTTGCGTTTTATGGGAAAGCTAGAGTTGTAATGTTTTAGGAATATTGAGATAAATACACTGAATTTGTCGTCAGTGTTTTGGCAATTGTAAACATCTTTCCATGTTTCTTTACGCAAATAATTTATGAACATGGATAGATTTGTGTCATTAAACTCCTTAGAAAACTTATAAAAATAAACTAACACCACATAAAATCCTTTACAAGGCAACACTTGCGCAAGGTGATCGCAAGGTGACCGGCGATAAACACTTCAGAGAGATACGAGATTCCTTTGTTTACGATAATTTGATCTAGCAATGTTTGAGATGAACCGCTGAGGCGAGTGGGGTCGTTTATCGTAGTATTAAGGTTGAAGGAGTCGATAAGATTCTTGAATCGATTAATCGGTGAATGTGTGGAGTCGGATGTACTCAGGAAATCGATGTTGAAATCACTACATATAAAGTTCGTTGAAAGTCTGTCAATTTGTTTGAAAGGAATTGGACATTATGATGAAATATAATTATTTTATTTTCGCAAAGTGTTTGTGAGTCACGAGAAATTGAATCGAAGTGAAATTGTGGAGAGGAATTTGAATTTGGTACAGCTTTTAGTTACGGATCAAGCTTGCACTCTGCACCTGAACGCGATTGTCACCTTTGAGTACCACATCGTTCTTCTGAGCGCAAGTTGTAACTGTGTTTGGGGGCAGCAGGAGGAATACATGAGGACGTGGGAGATGAGGAAGCAGTAGGTGAACGAACGGGGAAAAGAGAAGAAATGGGTGTCGTGATAGGAAGAGGAGATGGTGATGAGGTAGGAGCTGAAGGAGGAGATGAGGTAGGTGCAGGAGGAGGAGATGAGGTAGGTGCAGGAGGAGGAGATGAGGTAGGCGGAGGAGGAGGAGATGAGGTAGGAGGAGGAGACGAGGTAGGTGCAGGAGTGGGTAAAGGGGCAGGTGGATGATGTGAGGTGAAATGTGAAGCTAGGAGAGAACCGAAGTGCTGTTTCCCAGACGGTCTCAGATGTAAATCGTGCTGGGTAAAGTCCTTGGCACTCAGGTGTGATTGCTAGCCAAAAAATGTAATGTTTGTGTCTGCCAGTTGATGTTTTAGGGAGATGTTCGCCAGGTTAATTTCGTGGTTTATTTGTGAAACGTTGCAGCGTGGAGGCAGGCTAGTGAAAACTATGGTTTTGTGCTGAGAGGCCGATTTTAGTTTTTGTACATGCTCAGACGCGTTGAAATGTCCTCCCAAGTTAATATCATTCTGCCCATCTAGGATGATTACTGTGCCCCGCTCTGAGTGTGTTAGTGAAGGTGTCCAGTTCTCGAATATCTTCAGTCTAACGAGCTTTTTGTTTGAAGACTTCGGAATGAGAACTGGTTGGGGAGCAATTCACGCAAAACGGAGGATATTTGGGGACCGTGCGAATCAGCTAATATGAGCACGTTTGATTTCTGTGTGGAAGTGTTGGCTTCATCTCTGGGTAGCACTACTTTACGTGTATTTGGACTGCTGTGCTTACCAGTACGTGGTTTGTGAACAGGTTTGGGTACTGGACGGGAGGCGATGAAACGAGTAGGAGGATTAGGTAGGTAAGGAAACTGGGAAAAGTAATTAACTTTTGATAGGTTAAACAATGTCATTTTTTGTTTCCTAATTGCATGTGTTTCGCTATACGAACAATTGCAAACACTACATACGCGTAGTATTTTTTTAAAATTTATGGAACATTGCGGAAGATATAACTCCTTAACCACGAAGTGGTAAAACTTTACTGTAAGGAAAATGTAAATAGTTACAATGCATGAGTAGGATTGAGAGAATCGGATCTTTTAAACCAGTTGAATTAGTTCCAATGTCACCGACTGACGGCGCTGATGACGGATTCGCACTTATGCACTACTAGTACAGATATTTACTTGTGCCATTCTGGATCTAACATGGTGTCAAAAATATGACATAGCGTATGAAAACATTGGATTTGCGCCGTTTCAAATTACAGAATTTATCGTCTTTTAACAATGTATTGATGAAAAAGAAAATCGTAATTAAATTGTGAGTAGTTTCTGAGTTTGATCGTGTGATCGTGATACAGAAATATTACGATTTGATTTTCTTTAGTTTTTACAATCCTGTGAATTTGTGCCAAAACTTAACCAAGAAGACTAGAAAATTGAGCGTTTAAAAAAAATATTTTAATTTCTGTCATTTTTTATTTTTGGTTTTGACATACACCAGGAAGGTTGTAGAGATGCAGTGGATTGTATTTAGAGGTTATGGCTGGTGGTAATTGTTGATGGTGAGGTTCTACATCATACAGGTATGTTGTTTTGTATTAAAATAAGACTTTTTGGGTATTTCATTCTTACTGTTCTTGTGGATTGGTACACCAACGCTTATGCTCTAGTTAGAAGATACACATCATATTTCTATTTCAAATCTAAAAATCAAAATTCTTCAACAGTGGTACTCAGAAACAAATTACCACTCCCGGGATACCACAAGGATCAATTTTAGGTCCCTTAATTTTTCTGGTGTACATGAACAATGTCACACTTGTCACATTACATTACAAATCATCACTTAGTCATATTTGCAGTTGAATAGGTAAACGCTCACTAGGTTGTATAAGACCATTTCTTTCATTTCACACTAATTGTAAATACAAACATAACACAGCCTTTTCACACCATCTCGAACCCTGCCCAGCTACCAGCACTCTGCTCTTTCTTTGCCAAACAATTGATCAGAACGGGTGAATGAATGCTCAAGAAATAATATACCTCATTATCGAGATATGATTGGACGCTAGTTCGCTTGATTGTCTATTTATCTTCTCATTGTTCAGATCAAGAATGCGTTGAATATGCTATTTAAGATTAACCACTATTTAATAATATGATGTAACTTCAGAGAATGCGCAAACATTTAATATTGTAATTTTACACAAGAGAAGTTCCCTTTCATCCGAACGTTTCACAATTGCAAAAAAATACAATAAATAATGTACTCCATCACAATTTTCTTCTGGCTGCGGCAATCGACATACGCGAACGCGGGAATTGTCTCTGAATCTCCCGGCAAAACTTGTACGTGAGGCAAAACTCTTAGTAAAAGTAGTCGAAATTCATTTCTTACTGGTAGCTGCGACCTGGGATCTTTCAAAGCTACAAAGCCACAGAGCTGATTATAATACAAAATACTATATCTCATCAGCACCAATATCAAGTTGTTATCACTGCGCATGCACTCTGTGGGACCTGGAAACTACATGTGTCTGTTCGCTTCAACTACAATAATTTTTTTCCTCGCCCGATTGTTTAAAGCGAGTAAATTATTATTTTTTTCGAAACCAATCATCTCCTCATGTGCTATCGTGACAGTAATACCAAGTCTCCTCCTAAGATACCGCTCTTGATGAACGCCACCTGAATAAGAAAAAAAAAATTCAGATACTTTGCGGTACTGGACAGTTTTTTTGCCTAAGTTACACGCTTCCTAGCGTATACGTTACATTCATTGAGCTATCCGCGTAATATACGTGTAGCGAACTAGAGTAATCGAGACATTTTGTGAAGCGAACCTTTCATTCACATAATATTGAAAGTTGTAAACCCAAACAAACTACTTCTGTGCAAGAGAACACTAGTAAACTGCACTGTGAGTACATCAACCCGAGCTGATAAAAGTCACACACAATCAACAAATCTCTCGCATATATCGACATAACCTCAAATCCAGACCAGAATCCGTACCATTAACATTATACGCAAACAGACTCGTTGAAACGCACTACGCTAGGAGAGTGAGCGTCCCCCGCTAACTTGCGAGTCGATATTGTAAACCACAGTTCACAAAAACTCTCCGCTGTTTCAAACACGTCAACGTTAGCGGACTGTGGATGAAGAAAACAAAATGGCGATAGTTCTTTTTTTTTTTAAGACCCATTTTAAAAACATTGATCCGGGGTTAGACTTGGATGGAAAGGGGTGCAGATGTGGAAGGCGAACGGGTGATGGGTGACCAAAGCATAAATTCCAGGGTTCGATTCCAGGTCCGACGCCATTCTCGCCTGGTCAAAAGTTATCACAAAGATGATTTTTATTCAAAATATCATACGACCTTCAACGGACTCCTTACGATATTTATTTGAACTTTTCACGGAACTCTCTTCGATTCAAAAACCTATTCTATTGTTATATTTACTTCTTCTTTTTTGTTGTACACGTGACGAAAACGTTGAAATAATTGCAATTGTAATTAAAACCGGTATACCGTAGTTCTTATGAACGAAACCCTTATTTTCGAAAAAAAGACGAACTTTTAACGAAAGCGGTGGAGTATTTTTTTTACATCACATTTATCTATAGGTCATCGAACACTTGAGAATTTTTATTTTTAACTTCTTCTGACGTGTGATACACAAGTTATAAAAAAAACCGTTTCATACAGCCACCATTTTCTACACTCTTTTTTGCATTTCAAACATAGTTCAGTGAGTTCCTGAATACAGTATTAACTGATCGATAAAAATTGAATCAAGTTTGTTCATCATTACAATTCACAATGTTGTGTTATAAAATAGTTACCATAAAAATAAAGAAAACTATTAAACCTTTTAAAAGATTTGACTAACTAGGAGCGTTAGTACCACCTTAAGGTCGTCAGTTATTTTTAAAAAGTTATCTTTGCTTTAGAGTCTGTGATAAACACACTTTTTAATATTAAAATAATGTACTAAAACCATCCCATTCGACAATGTCATCAAGTAAGATCGATTCTTTAAATGAAAACAAACTCATGTGTCCAATTGTTGGTCGTTCTCTAGCTATTTTGTTTCCGATGATCATGTGTACTCCAAGTCATCTAACTTTGCTGAAAATTTTTCAATATGGCTACCTCACACAAATTGCCAACACCTACGAACTTAAGATATATCCGAATAAATATTAATGGTAGTCAGAAAAGCGAATAAATGTCTTAACGAGAAACAAGTTAACAACACAACAACAAACAAAGACACAAAGTAATATTCGTCGCATACTTTGCTCGATGCGACAAAGAACAGAATAGGGCCACTAGAGCAAGTGCTTTCAATTGATATGCCAAGGTTCGCGACGGATTTATGTTTCGATAAATTAGAATGCCCTACTAATATCACGCGACGTACAAATATCAATACTCTTATGAACAATGGCGAAGTTGAAGAGTTGGCTACACTGAGCACAAGCGTAATACCAACATGATTTATTGTCAAGAGAACTGTTACAAACTGCCTAAGACCACGTTGAGGATAATAAAGTAATGTATTGAAATTTAAAATTCATTTATAAATTTGAAGCGTTACCGTTCATATGGTTTTCTTTCTCTCACATTTTCTCCCAGAGACGAAAGTAATATGACGTCGAGTAAATGAAAAGAGTTTTTTCTGAGCATTCCAGTGTTTTCCTTGGAGATTCTTTTCCTGTTGGAGACACTGAGCACCTGGCACCACAGCTCCCTGACATACGACTGGGACTCAGGGATTTATGACGAGTCTTCATCATATCACACGACATTCCACTCAAAAGGCGAAGTGTAGGAATTCGAAAAAAAAAAAAAAAAAAAAAGAAAAAAGTACGTTTGCGAAAAATATGTCGGAACACATTTCTCTAAAAACATTCAGAAAGAATTATGATATTTTGATCTTTATATATGAGAATCAGCAAACGCAGATACGAAAATACATCAATTTCTCTCGACAACGAAATTACATTTACACAACACTTTTTTACGATATTCATAAGACTGATTTGTTGCTATATGTTTTGAAATAATATTCCGAATACTTATTTTACTTTGACATTTCAAATATAAGACATGATATGAGTTTTTGATATAAATTATCATTGGAAAATAATTGAGTGGGGCACCCAGCAGATGTTTCTTTTATGAAACACTTATTTGTATGTGTAACACTGTATCTTACTTGTAGCAAAGGGCATTGCATTGGCGGCGTGAGAGCGTGTGAGAACATGCATTCGTCGATGAGCAATTGGCCGGTTGCAGTCCTCCCTCGGGCGGCGGCGGCTTCACTTGTCTCTGCGCGGGATTTACGACCGACGAGACCTCTAGCGGCGACGCTCCGCATTATTACGTTTCTCGACTTGCAGCATCCACTACAAAACTTTATAAGGTACTACCATCATAGATAGAATTATGTCGTTAAAATATCTTAAATCGGTATAAATAAATAGAGTTGTGTGTACTTATTACAATTTCAACGTTAGAAAAACATACCCCACCGTCCATTTAAATGAGATAATTGCGTTTATATGTCATGGTGAAATTCATTGCGTCTTATGGAGAAAACATTTATTCTCACAAAATGACCAACTTTTAAATCACTAAAGTGATGGAAGTTCCATTTTATTTGTAGCAAATTTTCCGTAGTATGTTTCGCATCACTTTCACCTATAGCTCACGGGACATTTACAAAAATACATTTACAAAAACCACTGCACTCAACCGCCATTTTTGTTTTCACGTGCACAGGTCAATTTTTTTAAAAAAAGTTATACATAGTAGTATATATTAAATACTTTGAATAATATTTTAGTCAGAATTTGGCAAAGTGTCAATCAATGTTATATTTAATTCGAAAGATATGTTGTTGTTTCTTCAATTTTTTTCCTCCGAAAACACAGTAAAATAATTTTAGATTGAACGTTATAACGTTACACTTGAGAGGGAGTCTTTTGCGTAGCGTACCTGTGAACTATCGTATACGCTATAGTATATAAACGCGAGATACTTTTGCGCACGCTCTAGAAGTTAGTGGGGGACGCTAGCGCTCCTAGCGTCGTAGGTTTCAACGCATCTGTTTGCGTATCATGTTAATGGTCTGAATTTTTTGAGGTTATGTTGATATGCGAGAGATTTGTTGGTTGTGTGCATCTTATCAGCTCGTGGTGGTGTACTTACAGTGTGCTTTGCATAGAAGTAGTTTGTTAGGGTTTCGTAGTAGAGAATTAAGTTAGATTTGAGACGAAAGTAAAGTGCGTGTATTACACTTTCGTTCTTTCGATGCGCGGTACGGTTATCGTCGTCAAGGTAACGACGCATACACCGGGAAGCGACTTGTAAGTTTTCTCGACATGTATTTACCATCGAGATCATAAAAGACAAAATACGTAGTTTCCACGTGATGAGTGCGAGGCGTACGAAGTGACCGAAGAGCAGTTTTCACGTGATAGAGAAGTTGCTCGGACGTCTTCATCTGTGTTTAACTCCATGAGTTCCACCATAGTTCACAGCGAAGAATAAATCTTGTGTGTCGTGAAGGGAATTAGTGCTAGCGGCGCATCAACGCAAGGCAGAGAACGCAACGCAAGGCTAATTGCTCGAGTGCAGTGACCCAGAGAGGAAAGAGAGTAGAAGATAGATGAAGAAAGAAAGAGAGAGAGAGAGANCTCGAGTGCAGTGACCCAGAGAGGAAAGAGAGTAGAAGATAGATGAAGAAAGAAAGAGAGAGAGAGAAAGAAGAAAAAGAGAAGAAAAGAAGAAAAAGAAAAGAAGAAAAAGAGAAGAAAGAAAGAAAAAGAGAAGAAAGAAAGAAAGAAAGAAGAAAGAAAGAAAGAAAGAAAGAAAGAAAGAAAGAAAGAAAGAAGAAAGAAAGAAGAAAAAGAGAAGAAAAGAAAAGAGAGAAAGAACGGGAAAGAAAAATAATAATGTCACACCTTGAAATTTAATTCCCTATCTCTAATCACTTGTTAACTCATCATTTGGCAACCACTCTGCAAAATGAAGTGCAATTAATTTATGTAAATAAACTTGATATAAATGAACACTTGTATAAGAGCGCGTGACTACAATAGCACCTTGATATCCATATAGCCAACGCAGGAAAGTCAGTAGACGCGGATTCATCTAAGTTTTGGTTAAATTTTTCTTTTATATAACTTTAATACCAAAATGTATCCAAAAAGTGAATTCTCTCTAGCTTCATTTTAGTGGTAAAAATCGCTCAATTGCTTTAACTGAAATTTCGATTGTACAACTCTACTGTTATGTTAGAAAATCTGTAAAGTTATATAATTTCCCCTGTTTACGGAAGTATTTAATACGGAAGAAGTTTTAAAATTTCAATAAAAATATAATTTATTTACTTTAAAGCGTCATACTTTTGCTTCGCAATATCAATGCACGATATCAATTGTGAAATGCATTAAAAAATTATAAAGAAAAATGATAAACCAGTTTATTATAATGTTCGTAAAACGTTATTTCGCTTCAAACCATTTAAAAACCACTATTTCATTAGTGCACATTCCATTAGTTCCGGAACATAACCTTAATCTTGAACCAGCAATGAAAATAACAATTTACTATCGGAGAGAGTTCTCTTTTATTTTTGCGTGTTTCGACCTTTATCTCTCACACGCCGTCATCTCTGTGTTTCTGAGTCTGGAACACGAGTCATAATTTAACTTATAATATGCAAGATCTTAGACGCAGATTACAAAAACAAGGCTCGAGTTTAGTTGCTGGACTGTAAAAGCAGGGATACACTATCCTTGTAGCAGATCTTTTGTAAATTAGTAGTTTCAATTTTAATACCTCTTCCTTATGAATATCATGACGTTAAAAGTAATGTAATGATATCGGAGGATAAAAATATTATTGCCGTTCTGGATCCCAAAGAGGTTACAATCACTGTAATCTACTAATCGTAAATCTTACTTTTCAATCACATGAAATTCAGATTAAAAACAGAAAAAGAGGGGAAGAATTAACTACGCGGTTCTAGGAGTGAACTAGTTCTAGATACTCTGTTAAGCAGTTTCATACTTCAGACCATAGTTGAAAGGAACTGTTTAAGATTGTTGCGTTAATAAATGTGTTATGAAAGAAGTCCGGAATTACGTGTGAAGTTGCGCACAATAAATTTCCTTTCACTCTGGTATCACGGCAAAACTTTATCTCGTCGTTTTAATAAAAGTACGTGAAGGAAAAAATCGGAGAAAATCCCAGAAGAGAAAGAGACTACAGAGATTACAGAGATTGTGTTTTTACCAAATCTAAAGGAGTACTTAGGCAACAAATATGAAGGGCATCTAAAACACAGAAACACTTCAAAATATACAACTAAGTTGTTAAAAATCATTATGAACAACATTAAATGAATAAATTTATTGTCAAAAAACAGTACAAACTGTCATGTATGACCACGTGGAGAACAATAAGCTAATTTACTCTCCGGAAGCAAGCAAGGGACGTATCCCAACAATTCCGATCAAGGATCCTAATGCAGAGGCGGATTCAAAACTTTCAGCTTTACACTAATAACAATAAGAATATAAGTTGTTCAGTACATGTTATAATAGTATACAAACAAATTTGTGTCAATTAAGAGAAAAAAGTTAATTCAGAAATTTTTGTTATGCAACTGTAGATTTAAAAAGTATTTATTATAATTCGAAACTATCAAATAACACTAAATTCGAGATTCATTATTTCAAATGTCGAGAGAGCGATCATTTTCTGGATCATCACTGAATGCATTATTGGCTGCATTCACTCTGATTTGTCTGGAGGGTTTGCTGTTCTTNAAATTTAGTTTCGAAGAAGTGCAAATGTATCATAAAACGTCCGATGTTTCTGCGATAAATATTACTAATCATATATTTGCTTCTTTTATAGAAGAGTTTTTTGTTAAATGGTATCACATTTGGGATATTCATGAAGAAGAAAAAAGAATACCAACAGAAAGAGCATTCAGTAAAATAAATATTATTTTAAGTTACCCAGAGTTTACGTATAATTGACTTAAGGTTTTTTTTTCCTGCCCCTTCTCTCCATTTTGTGGAGCTTGATAAATGGCATATTATTCGTTAATCTCGCCTCAAAATCAGTTCTCCAACATATCCACCATCTTTTGGACAAACTGGATGAACTATTCTTACGCACGTAGAGCTGTCACGTGACTTTCTGTTCGACAGCGACGGACAAAAATGTAAAATAGAGTAGTGGATCAGAAAGTTTGGTGAATATATCGGGTGTTCACAATTAACGTTACCCTGTATAGACCTACGTAGAGATCTAAGTTCTGGTGGACTTCTTTCGTCGGAACTTGGTAAATACGTTTCGTGGACCATGCGGAAAAGAAATCTACATTAATAATAAAAAATAGTTCCAATTTCGTCCACCAGGTCAGAAGGGGGCGCAAAAAAGACTACGTCTGTGACCTCTGATTGTTGGGGTTCCTCAATGATCGTGTCTATGGAGGAAGCGTAAGGACTATTTCTGAATCGAAAGCAAAGCATAAACACGTCACATTTCTGCAATAGATCGTTAAACGCTTTCTTCTACTATTAACACGCTTTGAACACGGGATTGACGCGCATGGAATATGTATTGAAGAAATGTGTGAGTTATACAATTTTGTGATTTCAATTTCTCTTTATTTGTTATCTTGTATGTGTCCCCTTCTTACCTGGTGATCGAAATTTGAACTATTTTTTATTATTAATGTAGATTTCTTTTCCGCGTTGTCCATGAAGCATATTTACCAAGTTCCAAGTAAATACGTCCACCAGAACTTAGGGCTCTGCGTAGGTGTAAACAGGGTAACTTTAATTATGAACACCCGGTACATTCATCAAACTGGATAGATTTCCATACGGTTTAATATTCATCTTTATATATTAGATATACTTTTCGCACACGACTTGTTGAACCGGATATACATAACAGTTTTCGCCTCAATCATGACAAATGCATGGCACGCATGACCTTCATCAATTGATTCAAAGAACTTTTTTTTTTTGCGATATCATTTTTAACACATTCATCTTCGCCGTATTTATGAGCCGAAGTTCAAACTCCGTTTCACACAGCGCCAGACACGCTTCACTTGTTAACAAGAGCTTGTCTTTTGTCGATTCGGTCACGGCTTCCTTGATGCAGATTTGAGTGTTCGCTCGCCAATCTAGAAGGCGATGCAGTTCAAGTCGAATAGGTGTAATTCGTTCTCCGATGATAAATCTCCATTTAAGTGCTTGGCAATGCTGAATCGAATGCAATGGTCGTGGCTCCGGGGCTGGAGGAGGTTATAGTGCATCATCTTCATTAGGATCGATATCGCATACTAGTACTTTAGATTATCGCAATAATATCGTTCGTGGCATTTTGAAAGAGTGTCTCATTACAACACGAAAGAAAACTACGAAATCGCTTCAACGAAAACTTTCATTTTAAAAAGCAAAATCGCACACGGCGTATGACCACGTGATACTCAGAGCAAGGGACCATCCCATCAATTCCGATCGAAGGTCCAAGTGGCGGATTTAATACTTATAAAAAATAATAAAATACAACTGTTATTAATTATTATTCCAAAGTGAATCAAAATTAGAGATTAATAATAACAAAATAACATTAAATGACTTTCCCATCCGTGGAAAATTCGCCACTACCCAAGGGGGAAAACCCGAGAAAAACCCGGGCCGGAATGGGTTTTAATTAGGTTCTTTTATTACAGCTCCAACATTTTACGGTCCGAGTTTTTGAATTTTGTCCTTTTTAGAATCTGTAGTTCTTATAAACAATTTAATGCAAACACACTCTACATGAAAAGCAAGTGTTTTAAAATCTTTACCAGTTATTTGTACTTTTTGTTAACTATATCGAAGTTTTGGGAACATATTACTAGCCATATTAAACCAATATATTTTTCTGCCAATGTATTTGTTGAAATTAACGTATTCAACAAGTTTCACAAGCTATGTTCGTAGTGAAACAAAAATGAATTCAGTCTAATAGCAAAATGTCTTTATGTTCGTACAGCACTGATCGTCGAAAAAGGTATAAAACAGTATTTTCACGTAATATTTTCCAAAAGAAGAGACGTACGTCTTTCATTGAATAAAAGAAACCAGGTAAAACACGTAATTGATATTATACTTCATGAAAAATTTGTGCAAAAATAATTGTAGTGTTTCACACACAGCTGCCATTAAATGCCCGTTTCAAATAATACTTAAATATATACAACTCGAGGCTCAGGTGGTAGCGTTCTAGTTCATCCCGGGTTCAATTCCCGACGGAACCAGAAGAAGAAAAAA
>NNCF01134893.1:60088-71093 GCA_002313205.1 Laupala kohalensis
TTTAAAGTGACATGAAGGTTAAAGTAGTGTGTCGAATATTTATCGAAAATATAATAAAGATAAAATACATAGGAGGATCAGCAAACGCAGATACGAAAATACTTCAATTTCAGTCAACAACGAAATTACATTTACACAACACTTTGCCATATTTTTTTTCACTCTGTGCTGCAGATGGAAAAACTTATACGAGAAAGTATGTGCAATGGTTTTGCATTACTAGTTCATTTTACAACTCATTTACCGTAAGGGTTCACTAACTCCGCTAGAGATTAATCTCCATTTTGAGTGAAAACCGCCATTTCGTAGCGATCCGTATTCATGTCACGCCGATGAGATTTCGCTGTCAGTCCCTGTTCGCCCCAGGAGCCGTAGTGTAAGAAGAAGAGGTGGACCGAACATCCACTTGATAGTACCAGAAACTGACGCACGAGATTTTCCAGGCGTCGTATGAGTAGAAGAACCGAGAACGGTTAGATATGGCTTTCAAAAATCGGACAAATATTGAGTAAATATTCTTGTTCATTAATATGCGAATGTCCCAAAAATATAATAATAATAATAATAATAATAATAATAATAATAATAAAGAAAACACATGATATAATTCATACCTATCAATTATAAAATTTGGTACAAACAATATTCAGGACCTCGCTAGACTCGTCTGAAAGAGACAAGAGAATGAACAAAGATGGCGGCGGCCGAGTTGCGACTGTTTCGTGATTTATGCTTCTCATCTCAAAGGAAAAAGTTAGATATCTTTCCCAAATGTCCCGTGACCTATAGATAAAAATTATGTAAAAACACTATGGAAAATTTACTACAAATCAAAGAAAACTTCCATCACTTTCATAATTTAAAAGTTGGTCTTATTTTGTAAATAAATGTTTTCTCCAAAAGATGTAGTGTTATTCAGCATCAATTACAATAGCAATTATTTCATTTAAATAAACTGCGAGGTATGTTTTTTAAGTTGAAATCACAATAAATACATGTTACCCTTTTTGTTGCTTCCGATTTGAGAAATTTCAGTGATTTCATTCGTCCGTTGAATGTGCTATAGTACTACCTTAAGAACGTTGTGACGATTCCCTATTGTTGTGTCTTTCACCTTTTTTCCTTTGAGAGATAACAGCTTTTTAAAAAAATACATCAAGAAATTGAGCTACTTCATTCATTAATGTATTTGAAAACAATATTACTTGACTACTTTTGACCCATCAAAACACAGCTCTGACACGTTTTGCTCCATTGCGTATAATCATATATTAATCATAACAGTTTTCATGTTCTGTTCACATTGTTGACGCTGAATATGAAACTAAGAGAAACTTGCCTGGAACTTGCAGATACCGAGAAATGTAGTATTTACCATATTATTCAGGTCATTAAAGTTGTATGGCGTAATTGAAGTCAACATTCCAATTATCACACAGTACGTTAGTATCATTCGATTTTGCAAATAAAAGACAATTGGTATCATGGATAATACGAAACAATTAAAAACATCCGAGGGTTGCTTGTTTTAAACAATATGTAAAAACAATAGTGTTGAATGTGATGTATTGATTATATTGGACCCCGTCTATACTCAAGTGTAGACATTCTGTGACTATAATAATAAATTTATTGTCAAAAAATCAGAACAAACTGCATATAACCACGTGTAGGACAATAAACTATTTTACTCTCTGGAAGCAAAGCAAAGTACCATCCCATCTATTCCGATCAAGGACCCTAAGGCAGAGGCGGATTGAAAAATTTCAGCAATCTCCTCGGTAAGATTAAAAAGTTAGCTGCGAGTTATAATACTAATAGAATATCAACAAGTTTGTAATATAACACACAAAAATTATTTCACATGTAAGAATGATTATCGAACTACAGATTATTCAGTGTTTATAAATGCTTTAGTAACGAGGGTGTCAAAAACGTTCAGTTAATTGTGAGGTTATGACGATTTCGTTAATGTTGTCTTCACCCATTTAGCTGTGAAAAAAGAAGTGTTATTCTCTAACGATAAGATAAGTTCACTGGATTCGTGAACTGGGGAACAGTGTGTTACAGAGAGCGTCGTTTCAAAGTATTCGCTTCACACAAAACACTTCTTAAACTCCTCTTTACTCTTAAACTGTTTCGTGGAATACACACAAGAGAGGATGCAGATTGTATGGTAATTTTCAAGCATGCTCTATCTTTCACTACGACTGGTACAAATTGACTAGCACACTTCTAGCGGCATTTCTTCTTACTAGTTGCGACATCTGTGTTCCCTCGAGTTGGTTGCGAGGTTAAAGTAGTTGTGCTTTTTTTTATGTTGAGGTGTTTTCTTGTTAGTAGATGTTTGTAAATCAATCATAGAGAACAAAATATTAGAATAAATCAATCATTCGTTTATTAATGTGGTGTGTTTACATATCCAGTGAAATGGGAGCACAGTTGAGGTCACCTGTTGGTTGCGCTCGCCGTGGCAACTCATACTAACACCATCCATTTCTCCTTGTCCTATATCTCGTGTAAAACGCTCATTTCCGAACGTCCATTTTCTGTACTCGCAGATGACGTCAAGCGTGACATTATCCACTTCACATTCATTTCTTCTTGTACAGCAATTGGACGCATATTGTCTGTAAAATGGACCGTGTAAAGCGCAATTTTCTTAGCGATAGAAGATCAAATAGCGATGCCTTCAGCTTCATACACCCTACACGTGGCGACGAGTCGGGAATCGAACCCGGGACTCCAGCATTGATCGCAGGGGTGTTAACCACTACACCACTCGTTCACCTTCCACAAATGTACAAGAAATAAATATATGCATAACGAACCTTAACACGTAGGCACGTGTAAAACCGATAATTAAGCGCACACTGAATAGTGTGTCGCCTGGTCTACTTATCTCCTGTATGGGGATGTGTCGTGGGTGGAAATGGTGTACGGTTGAGGAAGGCAAACAGGTGGTGTAGTGGTTAACACCCCTGCGATCAATGCAGGAGTCCCGGGTTCGATTCCCGGCTCGTCGCCATTTTCACCCGACCGAAAGTTGCCACATCAAATAACGAGTTTAAGGACCTAACGACCTGCACACGTGGGGTCGTTTCTCTCCTCATACGACATCTGTCGGTTGTCAGGGAAGTTAGGCCAAAATGATCACATCAGAGACGGGTCACGACGCTTTGCAGTCGTAGCGTCGTCCGTCATAACCTCAGCGAAACGCCAAACATAGCAATTCTTTGCGCCGCTCCAGTAGCCCTGCTTTACTACACTAAGAGCTTCTCTTCATAAAGATAAGGTGAGTTATGCGCCGGTGCTGCCTTCTAATCGACTCGGAGCGAACGAGTCCGTGGAACGAATCAGGAACGAGTCAGGGATGCCAACAGCGTGCAAGGAAGAAATTGCTAATCTGCTGCGCTGATCAGAGTTTAGAATGTAAATGAAGAGTATTGGGAGACCAAGTAACAATTTATTAGAGACGGGGCATGGCTGTGGAATTGAATCGCTTTATTTTAAAAGGGTCAACCAAAATGGAACTTCTTAATTATAAATAATTGAATACGAAAAAAAAAACTAAGATAGGAAAGAACACGTGTTTGAGAATGAGATGATACGACAAACACTTGTCAGTGACAGTGGAAAAATGAAAAAAAAGTATTGTTGTGTACTTAAGGGGTTATTAATCTGTCAAATTCTTGATTTTTAACCGTATAAATAACGTTGTAATATTTCATAAAATGAACTGTGAAACATGCATTATAAAGTTCGTAGAACATTAGAATACTTAATTTATGTGAGTAGAGTACTTGAAAAATTATCATAGTAATATAATGACGATAAAAGTATTAGAAACTTGAAGTAGGATGGGAAAAATAATTGATATTGAATGATTTTTTGATCAAACCCAAAATGGGAAAGAAAATCCAATTAAGGTACGTATCTTAGCAGTTTCTATTTATATCAGGCAGAGTAGAAAAGTAACTGGCAATTAAAAATATTTATTCGATTTTAACTATATAAAATACTTCAAGTACAAAATACTTCATAGTTCAAAATACAACCATAGTTCTGCAGTACATACCATAAACAAGATCAAGAAAACAACAGGTACCATTTTCACATATAATTTTTAATAACACAGATTTTCGTTGAACATAGAAAATAAAAATGAAAACAAATGCGTATTTTTAATAAATAGGAAACATTTTCCGTCGCAATTAAAAGAGAATAATCTTATTTTTCAAGTTAAATATTTGTAATATTTGAGGTTAATACATGGTAAGAATGTAGGCACGTGTATGCGTTATAACCATTTTTAAGGAATTCATTTTGTTAAAGTGTACATTTATATGTGATTTGCAATAAATACTTTTAATTCAATTTACGCAAAAAAATTCAGAAACTATCACTGATTCTAAAACTATCCCTAATCATACAATAAAAAACTTGTGTTTTCTTCCGTGGTAAACTTTGTCAATTCCTATTGAAGCGAACATTCTACTTCATTTTATAAAAAGTTAAATCCGTCTTGTACTTTATCACGCCATTGCTGTAGCACTTTTTAAATAACCTATAACAATTTCAAAAGCTATTTTCTTGCATGATTGTGTTGCCGTATTGCGCATATTAATTTAGTTTTACGTGTACTCAACTTTCGCACATTGGTTGTATACATTAATTCTGTAGCCCCATCCTGGCCCGGGTTTTCCTCCGTTTTTCCTTCGGGTAGAGGCGGATTATTTCTTACACGGGTTCTCTAGGCTTTGTCTAGGGGCAAAGTGTTTATTGTAACAATAAATCGTGAATTTAGTGGGTTTATTTCAACTCTTATGATTTGTTAAACACTATACTCAGAATAATATATAGGTCGATAATAACTTGTACATGTAACTTTACATACATATTTGTGTTAAATTACAAACATATTGACATATATGTATTATAACTCGCAGCTAACTTTTTATCTTATCAAGGAACTTTTGCTGAAGTTTTTGAATCCGCCTCTGCCTTAGGGCCCTTGATCGGAATTGATGGGATGGTCCCTTGCTTGCTTCCGGAGAGTAAATTAGTTTATTGTCCTCCACGTGGTCATACGCAGTTTGTACTGCATTTTTGACAATAAATTTATTATTATTAGATGAGGCTCATATATGCGTATATTGACATCATTCATACACAAACACATTGAAATTAAAACTTTTTAATTTTTTATATAAATATTGATCAATGAATTGAAACTCTGAAGATTTATTAATGGTGTGGTGAAATGTTACTATATTATGTGTAATATAAATATTCACGAAACATTTATCCTTTTTTAAGAGTCGTTAACCAAATAAAAGAAGTTTTGATGCAAATGTGAAGTGTGTATTTGTTTTAATTGTTGGTGACTTACGTATTAACCTGAGGAAGAGACAATATCTAAAAAGAGTTGAAAGATAGAAAAAGAACTTGCTTTATTCTTTCTAGTCACAAAACAAGAATTTACTGTTGACAAGGAAGCAAGATTTTCGATTTACTGTGAACATAAAGTTAAATACCTTTCCAACTTCAAAAGAATTTCCTGAATTTTGATTAATATAGAACTGGAATCTTGGCTCGTATATCGTACAGTTGTTGGAGGATCATTTGCTTCAAATCTGTCCGGATACAAATAAGCAATTCTCCCCAATCATTAATCATCTTGTCGTCATAATCATGGACAAAAAATAAGAAATTCATACCAGACTGTAATCGATTATTGAGTGTAGCGTTAAGAGAGGAATTGCGCGCATCATTAATCATCCGGCAGATGACCCGGTGAAATTTCTTGTGCTATCATAGCGGAGTAGCTGACCGCTCGCAGTGACTCTCGAAATGGGATGAGAAAATGGCCTCCAGTCACTGGAGTGTGTTGACGAAATTGGAATAAAACGAACCAAAAATGATACACACCGCCAACAATAACAACAGGTGAACGTCGTCAAGCACATCTGTTTTTTTCCCCCTTCCGATTTTGTTTCCCACTTTGATCGTAACTCCTTTGTTTGTCACCATTTATTTATTTATTGCTGTGAATACTGTGAATTAAAAAAAAACAAATGTTTGTTTTCATTAATCAAAATTGTTTTTTCTTCAATTTATTGATATACCAAAGGCTGAAGGTTTGTTTTCCCTTTCAACTACGAGGATAGCAAAGACAACCAAGACGTTGTTAGTTTCTATGTTGACTGGTTAATACGTGTTAAATTAATTAAAATACACAAAATGATAGTCATACAGAACTCAAAACATTTTGAAAATTGTTTTGAAAATTGTTTTGATTAATTCTTAAATTTCCCGGAATCGATTTAAATAATAAATTTATTGTCAAAAAACGGTACAAACTGCGTATGACCACGTGGAGGACAATAAATTAATTTTACTCTCCGGAAGCAAGCAAAGGGACGTATTCCATCAATTCCGATCAAGGGCCCTAAGGCAGAGGCGGATTCAAAACTTTCAGCAAAAGTTCCTAGATAAGATAAAAAGTTAGCTGCGAGTTATAATACATATATAATGTCAATATGTTTGTAATTTAACACAAATATGTATGTAAAGTTACATGTACAAGTTATTATCGAACTATAGATTATTCTGAGTATAGTGTTTAACAAATCATAAGAGTTGAAAAAAAAACCCACTAAATTCACGATTTATTGTTACAATAAACACATCCCTAGACAAAGCCTAGTAATGCCATACTCGGATCGGGGCCCCGTGTTCGTCCAAACACGTACCCTGGGGGGTCGAAGGAAATTATGAATATTGTTTGTACTATACTATTAATTCTAAAACTAAATCATGTTTTTTGATTTATTATTATTGATATTGTCGTTTTAAAATGATTATAATTAGATATAAGGAACACAATTATACATCTCAGTGATTTTACTATCCTGGACCGCTGGTATCGATACAAGGATAAACCAAGAATTAAACAAGTGATCTATAGTAAAGGTCACCATGTTTTGCTTCGAGAAATTCAACTTAAGAAGAAAAATAATCATGATCGGAAACCATGCAATCTCTGTGTTTATTAGTTTATTTTGTATTAGTCACAATAAATTACTTTATTGTCCTCAATGTGGTCATACGCAGTTTGTAACAGCTCTCTTGACCGTAGGGCACTAATGACCTCGAAGCCCCACAAAAGAAAAATCTCTTGACCGTAAATTATTTGTATATTTATTTATTTATATTGTTAGTCTATCAAGCTTGATGTTGGTGTAGAACCTGTACTCAATGTAGCCAACGCTTTTACTTCGCCATCGTCCATAAGAGTAATGATGAGGGTACCTCGTGTTCTGTTGGCAAGACATTCGAACTTTAATTCATAACCAACCTCTGACAACAATTCAATTCTCTTCCTCTTGTGGCGCTGTTCTTCTGTTCTTTCTGCATCGAGCAAAGTGTGGAACGAATATTTTGTATATTTGTTTGTTGGGTTATATAACTTGTATTTATTCACAGCAAATAGTCGATTTTGTGACTACCATTAATAGTTCTTTGAATATTACTTAAATTCTTTGTGACCTCGCTTTCCTTGAAATATTCGCCATCGAGTTTCAAGGATTTGTTTCGTGGAGGTTGACAATTTGCTTAAGACAGCCATATTGAATAATTTTAAGCAAAGTATCGTAACTTGGAGTATAAAATCGTAGCTTTTGTTCTAGAAATACGAACACAAATGAAGCATTCTTGAATTACTTTATAGAAATCATTGTTGCAGAAAAGCACGTGTGAAATAAGGACGAAAGTGTTTGCACATTCAGAAGAGACGTTCTAGAATAGAGTTGTATTCCGCAAGCAGAAATCAACCTAGATCATAAACCAAGCGCATGTTAAGGTCCTTTTGAGCGGCGAGATATCTCATCGCCTCCAGACCCGGTCCGACGTTGTGCAGATAACGCAGCGATTGTTGCTTTTCTGTGTGGAACGAATCGGACACGGGTGAGGAACGGGTCCTGCTGGCGGCGACTCTAGTGGCGAAGATTGGAATTTTTGCTGCGTCTACGTGAGATTTCGGAAGGCGCGTCTACATGGTATTGAACTCTTGCGAACCACGAAGTAAATAAGATGGATGCGTCATTATGGTACTAAAAATTCTAAGTTTATTTTCTTTTTCCAACCTCATTCTGTGTTGAGGAAAAGAAACACAATCGCTACAATGTCAGAATATTTAAATAAATATCATAAGTTTTTAGGCGAAGATTATTGTAGACAATCATTATAAAGATCATAGAATCCATGATGCAGTACTTTATTGGTATTCACTGATAATACAACTTCTCTGACCTTTATAATAATCGTCAATAATAAGGTTCGCATAATTAGTGTCCTTTAAATATAAATGTAAATACATGAAGAGAATCTGTGTAGAATCAGTATTATATCTAAGATATATACCGTAACTGTTCTTTTATAATCGATATGAATTTATATCGATTACTAGCGAAACAACGCGGCATCGAAAACAAACTCACTCGATATTCAAAATTACGAAATAAATCACAAATAAAAAAAATATTTTCATTGGAATTCCAGAAAAATTTCATACTCTGAATAAATATATATTTTACCCTGCAGCGCGTATTTAAACATCTGTCAAAAAAGTCTGGATTTTTTATACCTCGAAGCAACAATGAATAAAACATGCGAGTGTACGTATGACGCAACAATGGATTCTTATAAAAGACACACCAAGATGAAAGCTATTCTACCCTCTACACCCACTAGAGAGTAAAATATAGAAAAATCTCATCTCAATCCGTTCGTGAGAGATATACCGAAGGAAAAAGTAAAAATCAAAAAGTAATGAAAATGGGAGGAAGGAGTGGTTTTTCGAAATATCAAGTCAAAAGTTCTCTTTTCAGAGTTTTGAAGCTCAAGTGTGCAAATTTCCATCATGTTCGGATACCAACTGTAGATTTGTGTAAAAGACGAACGAACACACACATGTACACACACTCTTCTTCATATAGAGAGATTTCATTGTTGTGACTCAAAAATTAAGTACATAACAGTTACAAAACAAATTAGTAATAAAACAGTTACAAAATATTTGACGTTATGTGACATTAATAAGTGTAAAAATAAAAGAAGAATTATTCATACAATTGTGAGTTTTAAAATTATATATATATATGGCTACTATTATAATATATATAGTAGCCAGGTGCTTCAAATAACAAATTTAAGTAGAAACATATATAGAATTCTATCACAGGGTAGAACATATATAGAAACTATCATAGGGTCTTGAATAATTTATTTATTTTTGTTATTACAAGATGTACAAACGGAGGATTTATGTAGTGTAAGAATGTAAGAAATTAATGTACTCACTGGAAGTTGAACCAGATCATCCAGTCTGAAGTGCGTCATCTCTACCTAGAAATAAATATCAACATTCTAATAATTAATGTTTATTGTTATCCTCACAATCATATTTGAATACTTTATTACATAATTATATACATTCTAATCAGTTGAGAAATAAAATTGAATCGTTCATACAATAATAATTACCTTACTAATATACCAATACAACACAATGTAACACTAATACAATATTTTTTACATTTAATGCGAATATAATGTTGCCACAATGTAACAAAGAGATGTTAATATTAACAATACTGATCAATAATAATTTCCATGGCAACGTGACATTCTCTCAATTTGTTTCATCTTTCAGTTGTCCTCAAAAAAGAAAGAAAGAAAGATACAGAACACAACAACAAAGTTCACGACAAAAATATTGTAAAGATAAGCTCGCATTCTTTCATAAGGCAGAGGGAAATCATGCTATTTTCATTTTGCGTAAATAATTCAATGTGCAGTAAATGTGAGATATTTTCAATGATGATACAATAACAAAAACAAGTATTGAATCGTACGTCTTGCAGTTTTTGATAAGAGAGGCAAGTACTTTTTTTTATGACAAATCATTTAAATTCCAATTATACTTTCAATTAAGATAAAATTAATTAAATATAATTAGGCGATGAAGTTAATTAAAAAGACACTGCATTCCTCTAGAGGTGCTATAAACACAATCCTTTCAAGTTCTAGTATTCCGTAAGAGTTTCTCAATACTTTAGATGTGAAATCATGCATTATAAATGAAGTGTAATACAATATGATCTCCAAAAAAATTTCATGTTTATAACAGCGATATTCCTACGAGACAGCTTCTGATACAGCAGTTCCTAACAGTTAACCAAAAAANAGACAGCTTCTGATACAGCAGTTCCTAACAGTTAACCAAAAAAACCCGGCAAAATATGGTTATAACATTGAAATTCCTTGGAAGCGTGAAAAATTTATATCATGTGACTCACGTCGTTAATGTAATGTTGGGAACACTGTGGATGGTGAATTACCTCGTCGTGGCCACCAATATATGGGCGAAAATGTGGGGCTGAAGACGTCTACTTAGAGTATATGAAGATGTACGTCGGTTTTCGCGCGTGTTGGGAGCGTCGTTGTTTATGGTGATTATAACATTAGAGGCCCAGTCATCCGTAGAACGCTGTTGCAGTGTTGAATTACTGCTTCGATTTATGGGGCGTTCAACGAGTGAGGTTAGTGGTTGCACCCGAATCCACTGAATGCTTATGAAGTAACGTCATTAAGGGGGTGGTGGTGGTGTCTAACAGTGGCGGATACTATAGAGAGAGGAGATATGGGGCGCATGTCCATCCCCTCCACTCCCCCCCCCCATAAAAACGAGTATTTTTACTTCGAAATAAAAAATTTCGGTACACAAATTGAAAGCAACAACTAATACAATCTGTTTAAGTTGTTTGTTTAGTGAATCGAGTTGACTGAAGACAAGTTTGCTAATTTCTCACAAAACTTGGAAATATTCACCAAAAGCGAGTTCTTCTTTATTAATCAATAATTTATTCTTCTAAGTTTTTATATTGAATGAGGAAAATTATTTTGTGATTTTAAAACTTAATAATTAATTGAGACTGTCGTT
>NNCF01134893.1:73744-84423 GCA_002313205.1 Laupala kohalensis
ATTTATTGTTACAATAAACACGCCCCTAGACAAAAGCTTAAGAGAACCTGTTTAAGAAATCCGCCTCTACCCGAAGGAAAAACGGAGAAAAACCCGAACTTATTTTACTGAATAAAATAAAGATCGACAATATAGATATCCTACCAAAAAATTTAAATTTTTCGTATGATTTGAATGTTCAAGTGTTACGTAACATAAAACTTTCTTTTTAAGGAAACTATTACTTTTTGAACGAAGGATTTTGTGAAGATGGTGTTATCGGTGAGCGTCCAGCTACAAAGGATTTAAAATGGTTTTATCAATTCAAAAAAAAAACAACTAATAGTTTCCATTCGATAAAATTTTATCAATTCAAAATCTAAATTATATTTGCATTAAGTGATACACACGAAATAGATATATTTCCTTCTAAGAACAAGCATATATGTTTCTATTAGGTACACTTTTTATTGAGAAAATATCAAGTTTCAAAGTCACAATTTTCAAATGCAAAAAAAAAGTATTATGAAGTAAAAAAACATAGGAAATGAAAAAAACATAGTTTACATAAATTTTTAAAACACTCAAGTACATGCTCATATGTAACACTTTTTTGTCGTTAAGACATTAAAAGTTCGAAATAGAATGAATGTGTTTGTTTGTTACATTTACATTACCTCTGATTCTTAAAATTGTTTATAATTTTTTAGAAACTTTTTGTAAGGCACGTTTATTTCTCTCCAGTATCATTATTTCTTCCGTAAGTCAAAATGTTTCGTGTAGTTCAGAGTAAGATTCATAACTTCCTTTGAGGAGAAGGTTTTAACTGTTGAGAAAACGCGTCCAATAAAAGATTCGAATTGGGAAGTGAACAAGACTTGTGCCAAGTAGCTACAACTTTATGACTACCGCTGCATCTAACACGGTTTTTTACAAATCCGTGCAGGACTTCCAGTGCTGCCATCAGCAACCATCCGCGCACTGCAATTTGCCTTCTGCTTGCGTCCGGAATTAACGAGATCATTCCTGAATACAGAATGAGTTTTAAGTAAGGGGTGAAAATGTTTTTTTCTTCAAATACTCTTACAAGTAAAGAAAAGAACTGAATACAAACAAAATGCAGTAACCTCACATGATATTAATAATAATCAGGATTGGGATAACATATTATTAGACAAAGAATATAAACGGAGTCAATATGAACTTGTTTGTCCGAAGAAGAAGAAGAAAAAAGACCGCGTCTTAGGAGATGAAAATACCAACGTTTCGGCCATCATGCCGTGGCGCGACGCAGGTCTCTGACATTTCTCCTGAAGAAGGCCGCTGCATGATCGCCGAAACGTTGGTATTTTTTCTTCTTCTTCGAACAAACAAGTTCATATCAGACAAAGAAGTCAATAATGAAAGAAAAAAAACGTGTCATATCAGAAATTATATTTATAAAAAACTACACACGAGATTTTGAATTTACGCACTGACACAGATATGCTATCGGGTGATGTACAATACAATAACATAACATGTTTGTGTGATTTCTGCTTTTGTGTAAAAACATATTTATAATTACGATTAATACCGTGTTAATTTTTTCTGTTTTGTTTACAGTTATTGTTATTGTTACAGCCGACGACGACTCAAACCTAGAGGCGAAACGTAAATAAATTATATCATTATTAATTATTATTATTATTCGTCCGACAAAAAGGTCGTAGGTCTTAAATCATTTATCTTCTACAGGTTCTCTTAAGCTTTTGTCTAGGGGCGAGTTTATTGAAACAATAAATCGTGAATTTAGAATTATTTCAATTCTTATNACAGTTCGATAATAATTCGTAACTGTGAAATAATTTATTTTTTTTGTGTTAAATTACAAACATGTTGATATTCTATTAGTATTATTTCACGTCGATATCTTTTTTATCTTATCTAGGAATTTTTGCTTCAATTTTTGAATCCGCCTCTGCCTTAGGGAATCCCCTGATGGGAATTGATGGAATACGTCCCTTTGCTTGCTTCCGGAGAGTAAATTAGTTTAATGTCCTCCACGTGGTCATAAGCCGTTTGGAACTGCTTTTTTTAAAATAAATTGATTCTATTTTATTTAATGGACGATAATAGAACAATTTCTTTTACTTAGTGCAACATTTTTTTATGGAATTTACCATTATTTAAGTTTTTTTCAAGTTTAAGTCAGTGAAGTGTTTAAGTCACATAATTAATGTTAGCGTATTCGAATACAAAATTTTTTTGTCATAATACAATCATCTTCAAAAAATTTGTCACCTACTCTTGATATTGATATTTGATAAGAATATATATATATATATATACTGTCTCTTATACACATCTAGATGTGTATAAGAGACAGATATGAAGATGTACGTCGGTTTTCGCGCGTGTTGGGAGCGTCGTTGTTTATGGTGATTATAACATTAGAGGCCCAGTCATCCGTAGAACGCTGTTGCAGTGTTGAATTATGGGGCGTTCAACGAGTGAGGTTAGTGGTTGCACCCGAATCCACTGAATGCTTATGAAGTAACGTCATTAAGGGGGTGGTGGTGGTGTCTAACAGTGGCGGAGATATGGGGCGCATGTCCATCCCCTCCACTCTCCCCCCTCCCCTCCCTCCCCCCATAAAAACGAGTATTTTTACTTCGAAATAAAAAATTTCGGTACACAAATTGAAAGCAACAACTAATACAATCTGTTTAAGTTGTTTNGTCTCACTTTATTGTGCGTCAATTGAATGCCGTCGTTGTACAAACTGTTCATAATTTTTGAAACAGGCATACCACATTTTTGGACTCCTTGAATTCTTGCAAACATTCATTTTAAAGCCTATTCGTTACATTGACATTGTTCGCAATGAAAATGTTGCAAAACAAACACGCCTTGGAGAATTTCGTTCCAGGTCGAAGTTCGTATGTGAGTCGTCGTAAAGAAAGGAAAGTTGTACGCCACATTCCTCTTCAAATCCAACGAGTCGATGTAAGACAGTTTCTGTACGTCGGTGCCATCACCATCGTTGGCACCTAGCGATACAACAATACTATACAACGTCGCGTTGGTCGTTGCTATGTATATATTTAGCGTTGTCTTTGTCCCGACGTCGGGAGAGGATAGGTCCCAGAGGAAATAATTAGAATACTCGCTTGGCAATAGTTAGAGTAATTCTCTATTCAGGTTTTGGCGTTTGGTTAATAAAACATTGAGACAAATAAACTGTAACAAAGGCGAGTCACAATTAAAATGACACTAATTATTTAAACTATCGATTTAAAGACCCGCCCTGGAAATATATTATAAAATTCTTGCGTAATGTCAGCCCCGTGACAATAGTGTTTTGAAGAAGATGTAGAAATGTCATTTTAGNATAGTGTTTTGAAGAAGATGTAGAAATGTCATTTTAGTCGTAATTTGAGTTCTATAGGATATGTCGACTCGTTTACTTTCAATGTTTTCCTTTGAAGCTATTCGCTTGAAGTAGAAATGTGTGTCTCGCTTCGTGCTTTAAAATCTTATTTTAAGGGGTTGTGTTAACTGTCGATTTTTGCACAATGGTTCTCAAAATTGAGGGAAAATTAAATTATCAGTCTAAGAATCTAGATATTTTAAGGTAAATTTTGTTTGGTTAGAGTTTTATTTTATCAGACTAACTGACCCGACAGACGTTGTTCTGTCCAAATTTCAACCAATTTGTTTGTGATCGATTTGTGAATTTGTGAAAAGGTTTTTAAATGTGTAAACAAAGTAACAAAGACTAAAAAGTATTATTATTATTATTATTATTATTATGACAGCTTTAAATTATTATTTTATGTGTGAATATTTTACGATCGTATGGCCATCGAAGTCTCAATGTCTCTCTAATTGGCAGCGTATCCTTCCATTATGATCGTGCGATATAGAAAAGGAGAATTCTTGTTTTCGTGAGGAGCAGATCACAAGCAACGCCTCCTGCTGCATCTCAGCGGGGGTCCCAGGGCCACCTGCACTTTACAAGCGTCGGAACAAAGTCAAAGACACCGTCACACAGTGTGAGGTACACGCTCCGGTCTCTAGTCTCTGTCGCTCCACAAAACAAACAATCAAACACACCCAATAAGCATTTCCAATACCAACACCAAACAAGTCTTGTCTCCTGCAATAAAAGACTAAATAAAATAAATTTATTGTTACAAACTGCGTCGTATGACCACGTGGAGGACAATAAACTAATTTACTCTCCGGAAGCGAGCAAGGGACGTATCCCATCAATTCCGATCAAGGGTCCTGAGGCAGTGGTGAATTTAACATTTCAACATTTAACTCCTAACGATAAAAAAATTGTTCGACTCGTGTCATAATATTAACAAAATACCAACAAACATTTTATTTAATAAAACACAAAAATTTCATTTCACAAGTACGTATTATTATTATTAAACTATAAACCATTCAGAAAATATTCTTGATAATTTATGACTATTAAATAACACTAATATCCCTAAAACTTAGTTCCATTGATCCCGTGCTCAGGCATCAATTGCCTAGCGATTTAAAAAATCCGCTTGTGCTTGAAGGAAAACCGGAGAAAAACCCGGGCCATTACTGGGCTACAGAATTCATGTACACAACCGTGATCCCAAAAGTAATAAAAATTAGTCCGACTGAGATTTCTCGAATGCCCACAACTTGGCCTTCCTCCACCTGCGTTGGACAAAAGTAGCAGCTGTAGCGCTTCCAGAGAACAAGGCCCCTTACAAGCGCGTACTACAAGTCACGGCTTTCTGGACGGAAACATGCCTGACAAGTGGTATACGCGCGCGATATATGACCACTGTGCTCCACTGCAACAAACGCAGTCGTTGATTCATTTATTGGAGGCGTGACCGCTATTAGTCTCCCAAACGCTTCCTAGTCGCGTAAGTTGCGTAATGGATTTCTCAGGTTTGGTTGTACGTCCCGTTTGAGAGATCGGCTAAGATCGACTCTCGCGTGCACACAAACAATTGCGACTTATGTTGTCATGGCGACGAAACAAATGAAAGGTTTTTGTTTTTATACGATAAGAACAAAAATAATTCGCTATGTTTCATATTATTTACAGAATACCAAAAACTTTGTATTTAATTAAACACACAAAAAATATTTTAGAAGTACGCATTATTGTCAAATTACAGTTTATTACGAAAATGTTTAGATTTATAATTTCACTAGAGCCGCACCTAGACAAGAATCTAGTGAGCATGTATAAAAAATCAATCCAATGAAAAAATAGAATATAATAATAATTATTATTACAACAGTTAAGTTCTCACTCGGTGGAAGCATATGTAAAGAATACATGCACAAATCACATAACAGATATGTACAATCACATAATGGAAATACGAAATTATATATAAAATTCATTCACACAGAATATAAAATGAAAGGAATGCACAAAATAAACGCTGATCATAAAATTCGTATACATTAATATTTGAAAGTATCTTGTAAGCAGACTTTTTATTTCAACTCATAATTTTATTGCAATCATCATGATTATTAGGAGAGTATTGTTGATAAATCGTGAGTATTAAAATAACTCTAAATTTGAGATTAATTATTTTTATAGACCCCCACCCCTAAGAGAGATCCCGTATATGTTTTTTTTTTAAATATATTCAAGTATCTATCAATGGGAAATGTTGAGTGCTATTGAAGCTTATCTACATAGAGCGATAGGAGGTAGGAGGGTAGAATGGAAGGAGTATACGAGGGCCGCTTACCTGGGTTTACCGACAACTTGGCCCACGTGGAAGGGGTTAGTAGAAGTAGTTAGTAATAGTTAAGAGTTGTTGGAAATACTAGGAGGCGCTGTATAGAGGAATGAAGGTTTTGCTTTTCAGTAGTCCACAGCTATATATGAACTGAAGGACATTGATGTTAAGAAGCTACAAATTTCTTTCTGACCCCACCGGGAATCGAACCCGGGATGACTTGGTGATGAGGATGACAACACTACCATCTGAACAACGACAGGGATCCGTGTATGCAGTCCGTCTCTATCCGAAGGAAAACCGGAGAAAATACCCCTCCAGGATGGGGTTTATAGTTTCAGCAATCTTCATAATCTATAATAAAAGGAAAGTTTTTTCGCTGTCGTACTCAGCACCTTCATGCTCCTAATTCGGAAGAATATTTTGGAAAATTTTATGAGAAATATGAAAACGAATTGTGATTCTATACACTTCCTTCGATTTATTGATCTTCATATACGAATTAGAATGCTGCCAACTTAACTTCATTACTCTCGGGAATTTAATTTTTAAGAAATTAGAGATGTTCTCGAAAGTCTCCATAGAACCATAGGATTTGTCCTCTTCTTCTTCTTCTTTTGTGTCACAATTAATTTTAAGTAGAAAGTTACGAACAGATCCAATGAAGACGTAATATTTTGGAGAATTCTACAAATAGATTTTCCTTAAACAAATTGGATTTGCAATAAACCTATAATAGAGCATGGGTACATAATGTTTAATGAAATGCGAAAGCGTCTATTGCTCTATTCTGTTGCTCAATTTCATGGCGATCGGTTCTGTGCTTCAGTTGTCATTAAGTGAGAGGACACATTTCGGATGAACATAGGTTATCTTTTATTTTTAAACGGTTTTTGACAATAAATGCCCGTAAAATCCAGAAAAACAGAGATATATATGTGCTAAAGCTGCCTAAACGGTAAGAGATAGGTGATAGCTATGAACGGCAATATTGTTCGTCTCAAAAATTTCAACAAAAACTTCCGTGACAGCAAATGTCTATGTAAAAATATTACCCTAAATTATCGATAAAACGTTATTAAAACTAGAAGTGTTAAAATACTTCAGTTTAAGAGAATCAATCTTCTTCAAATTTAATGAATTATTTGTTTTGTGCATTTTACAAAGATAAAAATGTCTTTAAACCGTAAAACGTGTACGACTAGTTTGGATTTTACAAGAATTACCTGACGATGTCGCGTAGTCAGCTGGTATTAAAATAATTTTGAAGCAAATACATTTATCGCACACCTACCATCTGAAAAACAACTTCATTGGTACCAAGTTAAATGAAAATATTTCACCAGCAAGAATTCGAAAACACATACATCATGGTCCTCCCACAAAAAGTCCATTAGTTGCAGGACAAGGTTCACAGAGCGTTGTATACAAAAGCAGGATTGCAAGATATTTCGTCCGCGAAATACACTTCGCGAAAATAATGAACATATGGTATCTCACAGAGGAAAAACACGCGAGAAGAGGGTGGGACTCCACAAAGCAAAAGGAAACATGTCAGAGTTAAGATTTACAATGCAAAACTGTTCCTCTTCTTAATTTGTCCGAACCCCGAAGGTACGTGTTAACAACAGCTGCGATGCTGATGCAGCAATAAGACATTTACAACAATTACGGAAACACAAGAACGGGAGACTGGTCACACTGAAGAAACAAATGAGCGCGAGACGCGAACGAAGTGAACAGTGTTGCCAAATTCAGAGACTGTTTCTCACACGAGTGTACATTTTGGAGACAACGGATTTGACAAACACATTTTGTTACGCGAATAAAGAGCTTTTTTAAGTACTCCATTTTGAAATTCATAGTTTTATGGGTTTGACATGTGTGTGGACTCATACTCCATATTTAATAACAATTTACAATATTTTTCTTTCTAATTTTCAAAATTATTCTATGATTTTGAAGTCTCATCTGCTAGATAAATGTACGAGTATTAAGTGGTCTTGTGTTATTTTATTTTCTTCGACTCACAACAATAACTATTTAACCTCAAATAAATATTCTGGACAATTTTCTTATGCAACAGATGTGCGGAAGTATGCAATTTTTACTTTCCTCAATGGAAAGACGTCATTGTGTATCAGATTACCTGAAATCAGAGAAAATGGCATTAGAATATTGAACTACATTTAATCAGATTCGCAGTAATTCTTTAGTAAAATAGAAACCATTGTATTTTCAGTTGCTCTGCGTTTTTGACAATAAATTTATTTATTTATTTAATTGGTACATTGTCTTAATCATAAATTTCATATTTAGCGATAAGTGGTTTCAAAACGTAAATATTACCTTATTCATTATTTTAGAGAGCAGAAAATAGTTCTGGATACTTATGAACACTTTCAAGTTGTTTCTATGTTAAACAAAGGTCCGAGCAAATAAAAGTAACATCGTAAATAATTCACATTCATATGAACTGTTTTGATATTCGAAAAAAAGAAGGAATTCTCCTTACAAAGCTTGATAGTTGCACATCATGCAATTATTTATTACAGCAAATAACACCTTATTCACTTCGCAATTTACATTTCATTTTCTATTTCTGTATTCACATGAGTTGGTAATTTGTTCAATAACTCATTTGAAGGAAATCACACTGGTCAGCTCGACATCGTTAAGTCCATAAATTTCTCAAATATCCCAAACGCTCTCAAGCGGCGCGACAACGAACCAATCTTACGACATTTGAGTTGCTTCTGTTTTCCTTTAAATGTTTACATTCGGAGATTACGATAGAACACACATAACCAATGGAACATAAACAATTCTGGAGTATTGACAGTGTGTATGTACGGCTACAATCGTAATTAAATGAAGTTATTAACCCGACCCTTTTCTTTGGTAGAAAATTATCTGTTATTACACGTCACGACGTTTCAGCAGAAGATCGCTGCCATCGTCCGGTGAACGTATACATTTAAATTTATTGTCAAAAGAGCAAAAGTTACAAACTGCCGTGTATGACCACGTGGAGGACAATAAACTAATTTACTCTCCGGAAGCAAGCAAAGGGACGTATTCCATCAATTCCGATCAAGGGCCCTGAGGCAGAGGCGGATTCAAACATTTCAGCAAAAGTGCCTAGATAAGATAAAAAGTTATCTGCGAGTTATAATACTAATAGAATGTCAATATGTTTGTAATTTAACGCAAAAAATTACATGTACAAGTTATTATCGAACTATAGATTATTCTGAGTATAGTCTTTAAAAATCATAAGAGTTGAAAAAACACTAAATTCACGATTTATTGTTACAATAAACACGCCCCTAGACAAAGCCTAGAGAACCTGTATAATAAATCCGCCTCTACCCGAAGGAAAAACGGAGCAAAACCCGGGCCAGGATGGGGCTACAGAATTAATGTACACAACCGTGCCAAAGTTGAGTACACATAAAACTAAATTAATATGAGCCATACGGCAACACAATCATGCAAGAAAATAGTTTTTGAAATTGTTATAAGTTATTTAAAAAGTACTACAGCAATGGCGTGATAAAGTACAAGACGGATTTAACTTTTATTAAAATCAATAAATTCTTTTACAGTGTAGAAGCATTGGTGCAGGAGGTAGGTTTTTAACCGCGGATTTGAAGATATTCAATTTCATAATGTCTTTTATATTCTTGGGCAGATAAAATATGTTTTGGACATATAAAAAAATGTGTTTGATTTATCTTGGTAACAAGTAGAAAACAAATTAACCACATATAAAAAGAAAACAATTACACAGTAAAAAAAATAATTTAAAAAAAACCTCAATGCACAAATTCACAATAAACAACTAAAATTTTTGATAAGTTATTAGTAAATTCAATGTGTTCTTTGTAAACTTGACGTGAAACATTTCTGAAATTATACGTTTCTAATATTGTTATATTACACTCACCTGACGATAGAAGCTCTCTACTACTGAAATGTTGTGGCATATAATAATAAATATTTGTCTACACAAAAGGTCGGTTTAATAATTTCTACTCTGGAGTATTTTCATTTAAAATTTTATTTAGACATATTTTAATAAACATCTCTACTAGATTGTTTCGCAGCAAACAATGGCAGCGCAGATTTGCTTCCGAGAATAAATTTTTTTTTGTGTGTGTGTGTGTGTGTGTGTATTAATGGAAGTAACTATGGCAACGACAAGTTTTTCTGTAAATATCACTTTATATTAATAACACGTTTTATTTGAAACAATCATTAACTCACATTTTGTACGTTTGTTTGAGGTAATAAATAACTTAATCGAAATGAAGTATTTTAATGTAAGTAATTCAATAAAGAAACAGGAGGAAAGAAGAACCAAACGTCTTTGCACAGCTCAAGTGAATATGAATTGAAACCACACGAGAGGCATATCTCACAAGCAAGTGTATATAAACACCTGGATTCCCTCACGTAAAACCCCCAACCTCATAAATCGATTGCGGATTCGACTATCGATCATTGCACCTGGTGACTCCCACATTCTCGTGGCCACGCAGCGTTCGCTATCGAAAGATCTAACACGTCCCACGCAGAATGAAGATAAGATGGCTGCCACCCACATCTGACAATCGTACTCGTAAAAATATATGACGCCTCCGCTTTATTGGCAGGGATACCAACCATGTACACGCTCAAAAAATAACAGACGATATTTTTCGAGTGACGCGTTTTTTTTTAGTTTTTAATTGGATGAGTTTTCAACTAAACAACATTATTAAAAATATTAAGTACACACATATTTTCAAATAAGTTTCTGATATCTTGAGTTTAGTTCGCAATAAATACACCCTTCTTCAGATCACTAAAGTTTCAACTTTTATTAAGTCATTTTTAGATATTATTACGTAATAGATCTTTTAGTTGGTTTTTATTCTATAGAATTTTCTTCTTTGTTTGTTTGTTTGTTTT